>JAOSBM010000007.1:18546413-18558835 GCA_027568955.1 Erythroxylum tenue
GAATGGAGCCAATCCTTAGCCCGATCTCTCACAGAAAAAGGAAACAATCAAAGCCTTATAGCATCCTCAGGTACCCCTTTCTACTTCAACATTTCACAAATCTCCAAAAATTGCTGCAGGTGGACATACGGGTTTTCTGTTGGGTGCTCTCCAAACTGATTTTGTTGCACCATCTGTACAAGGCTAGGTTTTAACTCAAAATTATTTGCTTGCACAGGAGGCCTTGTAATGCTTGGGCAAAATTCCTCAAAATCTGGGACCGTATGATCCCACATCGTTCTCTGATTTTGTTTGGACATTTTTGATTCGAGTGCCTCTTTTGTTGGAAAAATTGTAGTAAATTTGGGTTCGATTCGACGTTCCTACAAAGGTTGTGCGTTAGATGCTCTTGCCCGTGCTTTTCTAGATTTTTCTTCCGTCTTTAATGCCTTAGTTGTCTTCTTGATTTCAGAATCAAATAATAATTCTTCAACACTGACGGACTTTTGCATAGACTAAGTATAACGCAACAAGATCAAATGCAAGGTACAGAAAACGCAAAATAAGAAGTAAATAGTAAAGAGAACAAATAAAACCAAAATTAATTCTAACAAAATCTATTAAAACAAAATAAAAAGAAAAATAAAAGTGTCCAATTTAACCAAACAATCGGTCGCCTAATATTACTCAGGGATTACTCCCCAACAACGGCGCCAAGAAACTTGATGCAATTCCGCAAGTTCACGGATCTCAAGTAGTATAGCATAATATCATCCCACAGATTGTGTAAGTACTAGGCTTGGATCACACAATTAATTGGACTAAGCAATTGTGTAAAAATGGGGAATTGAAATAAGAAATTTAACTATCAAAAATAATAAAATCAAAGCTAAAGAAATTTGCGAATATTTCTAGGGGTTAATTCGAATGGAATGTGGTAAGCTTCAAGGATGGTTCCACTTTTAGCGTTTTCTATGGACTTTACCTGGATCAATTTATTAGGCAAATTTTTGGTTGATAGACGGTTGACCCTAGAGTTTCTTAGATCCTTTCTCAAGGTATCAAAGGAGTATTATGCAATAATTCTAGTCTACTATCGTAGCCTAGCAATCAAGCATAATCCATTAAGATCTTTGCTAACCTGGTTTTCTCTCATAAATTCAGTTTATGATTAAATCTGAAATTAATAAGTTACCTGTTTGGAGTTCCGTTATCAATTTTCTCCTATCGATTCTTCAATTAACAACTAACGTTAAGTAATGGTTGGCCAAACACAATACTAGCAAAATTAATCTCAAATCAGAGAAATCAAAACCAAAAATCCATACTTATAAATCCACCAAGATTTAATCCATAAAAATTAGTTAAAAGCTTCAGCCCATAAACTTTGAGGAAACTACTCAATCATGATAAGATGAAAACCACAAGCATTAAAATCAACAACCAACATTAGGAGAAATCAAATAATAAATCAGAGAATCAATGAGTTTTCAGGTCTCCCTCTCTGCGTATATTATTTTTACGCCTTCCCCTGATGTGTGTCTATTGATTTTTGTGGTGCGTCTCTGCTTGGGTCCTTAAGCTGCACCTGCGTCAACTTTGTTCGTCTCCAGCTAATGGGGTGTGCGTTGTTGCTTTTGCTGTTCACTCCTGACTGCGTGATGTCCCACCAGCTACTTCAATCCTTTTCTGTCAATAGATGTTTCGATGCTTGGTGGAAAGAGTTTTTATGAGTAAAAAGAATGTAGAGTGAGTGAAATGGATTCAGTGTAGAGTCAGTGTTGGATGTAGAGGAAGTGTTGGAGCCTTCTAAGTGGAGAATAATCTTCTTCTTCTTTGTTGCTGTAACGTTGGTCCCTCCTCTTGGTGTAATGTGTAGCTGTTGGTGTCCCTGTTTAACGTTTCTTTGAGTCTCCTTTGGCTGGACCTTTTTTTTACGTGAGTTTTTCCCCCTCTCCAACGTGATTTTTTTGTTTTCTTCTAGTGGGTCTTTGGAGTTGTAACGTTGGTGGAGCCTCTCTTTGTCCACGCCTCAAACTCCTCTTCAATGTGATTGCCCACAATTGTTTTTGTTTCTTTGCTTCTCTTGTCTCTAACAGCTATCCCTAGCAACAATATCCAGCTTCCATCTTAGCATGATTTTCGTTTTTGTCCTCTTCTTTGCTGCATGCATGGTCCTCCTTTTCTTCCTATATGATTTGACGATTTTAATTTCTCCACTGCTGCGTTGTTAGCTCTCCACTTTCTGCTCTTACGTGGGGTCATGGTGGGTCTTCTCCCATTTGCAACGTTGTTATCATATATCTCCACCAGCAGCTAAATGTCAAGCTCCCAAATGCCACGTTGTAAGTTGAGAATTATTCTTTTTGGTATTAGTGCAACGTGAATGGAGAGGAGTATATCCCCGAATGAGTGTGGCTGTGCGTCTCTTTTTGGTCTCATGGGTCGGCATAGTGGGGCTGCATCAAATCTCCTTGGTTGCGTGAATATCTGATGCAGCTAGCTCCACAATTTTATTCTTTCCTTGGTGAGTCGGCCCTGCAGTTCACGCACTGAAGCTTTTTCCTTGGCCCTCTCCAATGTTGCTTGAGATGACAATTTAGTTCTCTCTCCCTTTAAAATGTAGCACAAAATGCATTTTTCTTTTCTCCTCCTCCAGACACGCAAGTCACGCCTATTTTGCTTCCTCTCCATGCACGTTTTTCTAGCTAATTAATTTTGTTGGTTCATCATAAAAAAACTCTTCTTTATGCACCAGCTCTCATTTTCCTTGTCCAAAAACATTAACGTTTTTTTTTGTTCATCCAATATGTGCCTTGCGTTTATGCTTTTCTCCAATGCTTCCCTCTGCGACAACGTTTCGCCTTGGACTGTTGTGGTCTTTTACAACTAAAATCAAGTGCATTTCCTACAAATTAAACATGAACAATCTTAAATGCAAATTTAGGTAAACTAAACAACTTAGCAGGAAAAATATGTATAAAACCTAATAATTAATCCAAAAATTAAGGAAAAAAATGCCATTCATTCTAATGAGAAAATGCATTCAACAGGTTTTCCTTGTTGATTTATTAGATGCTGTACTGGATTATTTTCCAGAGCTGGCTGCAGAACCACTAAGGTTGGGGATGCTTTGTCGTTTTTGATTTCCTAAGAGATGACTAGCTCATCCATTGAGAAACAATTTTCATGCGACTTAAGGTTCAATATTGAAATGCTACTAAAATTTGGAATCGTTGGACGGATAAATTCCGTGTTGTTATTTTTAGTCCTGCAAAGAAATTCATTTTCGAGAAACAGGACATCTTTAGAAACAAAAATTTTGTTAGTTTCTGGATTAAAAACCTTTTAACCTTTTCGTCCCATTTAATTCTTGGTTTATAATGCATATAACAAAGACATCCAAACACTCATAAATTTTTAATTGAAGGTAATTTTCCAAATAGAATTTCGAAAGGGCTTTTACCATTCAATTTGATGTATGACATGAACCTCAAGGTATGTCACTGTTAAAATGCACTTACCCCAAAATTTTAATGGAAGATTTGCCTAAAAACGAAGAGCTCGAGCTATCTCATGTAGATGTTAAGGCTTCCTTTCCACAATGTCATTTTGTTATGGCATTCAAGTACACAAAGTTTGTACAAGGATTCTGTTGCGTTGAAAAAATTCCAACATTGATCCTCCAACAAGTTCTAGTGCATTATCAGCCTGTACTTGTAAAATATTTTTCTGAAATTGATTTTTGATCATCTCATGAAATAGGACAAATTGTGAGACAACATCAGATTTATATCTTAGTAAATAGACGCAAGTGCTCCTGCTATAATCATCAACTATCGTCAGGAAGTATTGACATCCAAAACTAGATGCAATCATATATGGTCCCTAAATATCTAAGTGAACAAGATCAAATGGATTACTTGAAATATTAAAACTCATATTAAAACTCTAAAGCAAAGCCTACAATATTTATTTATTCTATCAATGTGCATATTATAAAGTTGGAAAATAGAAGACAATTTTCCAAAAGAAACATGTGCAAGGTGTCTATGCCAAATAGTTGAACAATCTAATGTTAAACTAGAAGCAACATGTTCACTAGTATTATGAAAATAGTAAAGTCCATCTTGGCATTCACCCCTGCCAATTTTCATCCTCGACTCAAGGTCCTGAAGGATACAATAATCAGGAAACAATGTTATTGAACATATTAAAACACGAGTTAATTTACTCACATATAAAAGACTGAATTCAAAGGATGGAATACGTAAACACCCCTCTGTTTCATGTTCGAGGATAAAGTAAGGTATCCTCAAGAGTCAATCTCCAAACGACTACCATTTGGGAGTCACACAGGTGAAGCATCTTTTATAACCTCAATGTTTGAGAGACAATTTAGATTAAAAACCATATGTTCTGTACTTCACTGTCAATAATCCAATTTAAAGAATCAATAATTGCCTTACCTGTGACATTTTCTGTACTTTTCGATTTCTCACACAGAGACATCAAGTAGTCATATTGCTCCTGAATCATGTACAAACTCTTTTCTCAATCTCCTCCATTGATTGTTGGCGTTTGATTGACTGAATGGGCTTGTTTTGGTGTCTCCCTTTTATTTTCAGCCCTCTTCTTATTCCCTTTATACCAATCAGGATATCTTTACGTTTGAAGCAATCATCTCAGAGATGTCTGATTTTTCCACAGTATGTACAAAGTTCAGGGACCTTGACTTGCTGTCCTACAAGAGTAAATTTTGTTGCAAAGGTTGTAGTCTCAGGGGCCCTAGCAATAGCAACATTCA
The DNA here is from genome assembly GCA_027568955.1 of Erythroxylum tenue. Taxonomy (NCBI): domain Eukaryota; kingdom Viridiplantae; phylum Streptophyta; class Magnoliopsida; order Malpighiales; family Erythroxylaceae; genus Erythroxylum; species Erythroxylum tenue. The sequence continues at coordinate 18,551,200 of JAOSBM010000007.1, forward strand.
GTTGTTTTTCTTCTTTACTAAACAACGCATAGGCTTTGTTGATGCTTGCTAGAGGTTGTTTAATATCTTTAACTTAATGGCACTAAAGTCATCAGTTAGTCCCATAAGAAAATTATGGAGATTCTCACCTTCAGGCTCTACTAACAGTTCCTTCGCCGCACCGCACATGCATTTTGGGATACTCGAATAGTTAGTAAGTTCATCCCACAAAGTTTCAACTTAGTGTAATAGGCAACTATAGAAAGATTTTATTGTTGCATCAAGGCCAATTCACACCTTAACTCATGAATAAGAGGAGCGTTACCAATTGCAAATCTCTCTTAGAGAATGTCCTAAATTTCCTTGCGGAATCTGCATATGCAATGCTAGAGAGTAGATTAGCAACAAGTGAATTAAAAATCCAAGATATCACCATGGAGTTGCACTTGTGCCAAGCTTACAGAAGCACTGGATCATCGATTGGTTTGAAAATGGTTCCATCTATCAAACTATGCTTGTTTTTAGAGCGCCACCTTCATGACTTGTCTCCATGTTCCATTGTTTTCTCCATTAAGAAGACAATTGACTAAGGTAGCACCTAGATAATTAGATAAATTGAGATAGTGTGAGGAAGAGCAATCGGTCCCTAACAGATTGGAAAGATCTGTTGTGTCAGTGGTCTTTTTTTAGTCGTTCGTCACAGGTAGCTTTGTCGTCGGTCGGTTGTTCTAGGATTTAGGTTGAAGGTATCAAGACCTGCTCTGATACCAAGGTAAGAAAGGGTTTTAGAGAAAAATCAAGTGTGTGGATTCATTAGCTCATCAACCAATATATACATGTACATAGGTTTGCTTAGAAAGGAAGTTAAGCTTAGTTTGGAAACTCTATTCTTAGAAGTTAGGCTTACATCTCGTAATAAAACAATCAGCCTAATAGTAGGAGACCGAATTAACAAGGGAATATCATAACCATATATACACCAAGATATTATCCTTATCCTTAAACATCAATTAATAACTTGCTTTGTGTTCTTTCTTAAACAAACTTATTATAGTACTAAAATCTATTATTTGATGATAATATTTGCTGCATATAGGATACGATATTACGCTAGATATACAGAAAATCAATTTTTTTGAAAGTGTTGGAGCAAAGAGTAACAATGGAAGAAGAGACAACAATAAAGCCATCTTTCATTACTTATTATATGATCTGTATTTTATGCATTGCATGTATATACAACAGTTCTTGTAAGGACACAACTTTAGCTAGTGTTTCTGGTGCGAATGAAATGAGGAATGTTATTAAAAAAAGAAAAAAATGGTGTAGTCTTGTATTTGAAACAACCGAAAGACTATTATGCTTTGTTTCTCGAGTTTCTCTAAGAAAATTCAAATCTCTAGTCTACATAAACAATTTTAACAAAACCAATTTTGTGTAAAGTTGTAAGAGAAAAAGAAATCTATTGTCTCAATCTTTGTTTGAAACCACAAATGTCTTAATATTTATTTCAAAATCATTTTAATTATTTATGAGAATTAATTAATTTAATTATATTAAAATTCATATCTTTTTATTTTAAAAAATTATGATAATTAATTAATTTTAAAAATTGATACACAGAGAAATTAATTAATTAAATTTTAATATTAACGTTTAATAGTATAATAAGAATAAAACAAAAAAACATGACGTGAATCCAAACATTTTTTAATTTTTTAAATTTTAACAAATCTCATCTAAATAAGTTTTTATTTTCAATTTTTATTAAAAATATCAATCAAACAAGTTTATATTTGAAAAAAAAGAAAAAAAATTAAAAACTATATAAAAAAAGAGTAAACTAAACAAGTCATTGATAAGATCTCATCTTGGCATATTATTTGATATTATCTCCTTTGTTTTAGATTTATTTTGGTGCTTAAATATGGAAATTAATGTTTGTTTTATTGTAGGAGATGAAAAGTGGAGATTGCATTGAATTGAGACTCTATTGATGATAATGACAAATTTTGGGTAAAATGAAAAGATTGATGCAGTGGATAAGGCTGATCACTTGAAGATTCGGAGTTTGACTGGAAGACTTTGCTTTATCCTTATCATAAAGGAGTTTGATTTTTAATTTCTTTTCAGATAGACATCTTTACAAGTTAGAGTTAGATTAGGATCAGATTAGAAAACCTTATAAAAGAGGCGTTTCTCACAAAAAAAATAGGCTCTCTCTTTTTATGTTTTTAGTAATTCTTAGTCTTTCTTTTATTTTTGTTATTGGAGCAAAAGTCATGTGTAGCTAAACTCATCTTTTTGATTTAGAGGGATTCAATAATTTGACTATAACTTTGTGGGGTATTGTATTTCAAACTTTTATTCACATTTTAATTCAAGTATTTCTTGTTTTGACTTCTCATATTTCATAAATGGTTAATATTTGATTAATTGGACAATTTAATTTAACATTGATTATTCTATCGCTATCCATGAATTTAGTGATTCATAATTGTTATGAAGGAATGGTACAAATAGCAAATAGGTTATTTATGTATTTTCATATTTAACTTATGATAAATAAGAAAACTAAATTGAATAGTTGCAGCTATCTCGATTATTTAATTTAAGGTTTAGTCTTTTTCATGGAGCTTATTGCTATCATTTATCAGATATGGAATACTATCACACCCAGTCAATAGATGATAAGTTATGGCTTGGATGCTGGGTTTGAACCAATTAATTTAGGAAAATTTGAGACTTATTATGACTATCTTAATATGTTTCGGACTAATTGCTTGAATCGTGAAAATATTCTTTTTGAATCAATGATCAATGTTACAATTTGATGAGATCCTTTCCTTTGAATTGGAGTTTGATAATCTTTACTTTCTCATACTTAAATTCAGTTGATTTAATTTGTTTTTGTCTTATTTTTAGTTAATCAGTTTCTTAAACAAAACCCCCATTTAATTTATTGCTTGAAATTAAGAAACTAGTGTTCAGTTCTCTAGGGATTCAACCTAGTTCCACGATGATCCGCGGTTTGTCTTTGGGTTTACCGCTTGGAAGCCGAATCAAAATTTAATTCCAAGGATTGCAATATAGGGTGTAACCTCGGGTCGTCTCACTTAATCGGAACCTAATGCAATGGATCTAAGCTAGACTAATTATCATGAAATGCAAACTAAATTGGTTAGGAGGGGGTTTTGGATTTTTTAGAAAACTAACTAAATTGAGCTAATTGAAGGAAAGGTATATAAAAAGGTTTTTTTGGATTTTGCGAAAAAGAAATTGAAAATCTAAACAATGATCAAATGTGATAAAATCCTCTTGAAGAGTGAGCTTTGGCTATCATAGTTTAGAATAAATCATAGTGGGAGTAAAAATCACTAAGTTTTCAAATGATAAACCTTAAAGAACTCTTTAAGTCCAAGGTTTTAATCAATACACTCCATTTCTTAAAACCTTGTTGAATGCAACTTAGTTTGTGTAATGGGTAAGTTAATGCAAGTGGTCAATTGGGATCAAGCATCATCTCAATATCAAACACAACTAAGCAGATAAAAGAGAATTAAAAAAATCACCAAAAAGACATATATGATACTTCATATATTAAAGCTCCAAGTTTTACATCAACAAATCCCATAACACAATACATTGTTCAACACTTGATTAAACTATAATCAAGAAAATCTAACTACAAAGTATAAATCCTAACTAAGGAGTTCTTAACAATGTAGTTAAAAATGAATAAACTACTCCCATTTGAAGCCCATTGAACTCAAGCCATTGCTACATCTTCAAGAGGAGATGGTGCTTAGCCAAGCATCGCTTCGGGAGAACTCACAACTGGAAACCCACCAATAGCATCCATGGCAGCAGCAGTAGATGATGAAGGCGGCAATGAAAAATGGAAGGAAGTGATGGATGAAGGTCAAGTTGAGTGAGAGAGACGAGAGTGTGTGTGGTCCTGATGTTTCTATCACTTTCTCCTCTCTGTAGTCGGCTCTTCCCTTTTTAACCTAATTTGGTAGGTTTTTAAATGTAGGATGATTGGGTCGGGTCACACAGTGGGTGATTTTTCCAAATATGGTTCGGGTTTTCGAAGGTTTGCCGCGGTGAACATTTTTCGAAAGGTTTTGCCTCATTGTTGGATCCTTTGCTGCAGTGAGAGAATTAATCTTTGCCGTGGTGAACTTTTCCCGAAAGTTCAGCGTGGATTCCTTTGTATTTCGGCTCAGCGATAGCTCTACTTTGCTGCGGCGAACTTCCTATAGCACCTTTTCTCTTGTTGACTTCCAGCGGCCTTCTTTAACTTCTTCTTGAGTCCCTTCTCCTTGAGGTTCCTACAACCAACAAGGTAGTTTGCAGTATCAATTGTTCTCAGAAAAATTAATTAGTGCAATTAATATTTATTTGTGACAATTTTTACTATCGATCTATATAAAATAAAAGTACACACTCAAAAGTAAATTTAATCACAAAATCTAGAATTAGGAGTCAAAAAGTATAGTAAAAGCAATGAAAGTGTTGCCAATTTATATAATAAACTTGGGCTCAATCAAATTCCCCCACACTTAGACCTTTGTACTCTTGGACAAAGTTTATAAGAGTCAAAGAGACACAAGTGCAAAAGAAAAATTCTGACCATACTCAAAACAAAAGTAGGAAATTGGCAAAAATCACTTTCTCATAAATCAATCAAAGCAGACTGAAAGAATGCCAAGAAAATAAACACTACAAGAATTTAATCCAAGAGTTTGTTAAGTCAAAAATGACTTTACGATTATTAATTTTGATGAAAATCAAATAATAATAATATTAGAAAGTGATGAACTGTTTTGGTAAGGCTGAACAAAACTAAGACGAAGCGCGGAGACAAAAGTAAGACGAAGTGTGGAGAAGGAAAACTAAGACGAAGTGTGGAGACAAAAGTAAGACGAAGCGGAGAGACAAAAATAAGACAAAGCACGGAGAAAAAAATAAGACAAAGTGGAAACTAAGACAAAGAGGAAACTAAGACGAAGTGTAAACTAAGACGAAGTGGAAACTAAGACAAAGCGGAAGCTGAGACGAAAACTAAGATGAAGACCCGATACCACGTCGGTTGGATAATCAGTCTGAGTTGGTTATAGAATTCAACTGAATAACTGTTTCTTCAAAGATCAAGAAACAAGAAGAAAGAAGCGGTTATCAAGAAGCAATTGAAGACGAAGGCTATAAATACGAGTCGGAGTCGAAGACTGCAGAAGTTAGAGACTTTGAAAAAGTTAGAGACTTTGAAGAAGTTAGTGATTTTGAAAGTGTTAGAGATTTTAAAGCTAGAAACACTGTATTCATTGTGCTAAACATTGAGAGATACTATTCTCTGTAACAAAGCTCACAAACATCTTTCTGTAAGAAAGAAGAAAAGCTGAGAGCTTGAAGAGGCTATGTGAGAAAACAATACTTGATGTAAGAGACCTGAAGAGGCTCGGCGAAAAGAAAACTTGTACTTTTGTGAAGTATAGTGAAATCTCATAAAGGATTCTGAGGACTGGATGTAGCCCACAGTTTGGGGTGAACCAGGATAAATTGTTGTGTGAACTTCTACTCTAAACTCTCAACTTTTATTCTTATTGTTTTTATACAAGTACTTAGAAGTTAATTGTAATACAACGTGATATTTTCACTTAATAGTTTTTCAGAAAGCAAAATTTTCAAAAATATATAAGGGTATTGTATTTACGAAAAGTATACACAATTCAACCCCCCTTCTTGTGCATTTTACATATCAAATATAAAGTCTATACTTACGTGTGATTTATTTTAATTGGTATCAGAGCTCGGTGTCCAAAAACCACCGTTACAAAGTATGGACAAAGATTTATGCCAGAATCACACGTATATATAGCTGAAGACGCCTCCGTCACTAGACCACCTGCATTCAATGGTGAAGATTACCATTACTGGAAAGACATGGTGCGGCTCTTCATTAAATCTACTCATATTGATCTTTGGGAGATCATAGGGAATGGACCGTATACACCAGTAGATGACGAAGGGAATGCTATTCCACGAATTAGATGGACAGCGGATCAAAAAGCTAGATTCCAACAAAATTCAAAGTCCAAATTCTTTCTAAGTTGTGCCCTAAGCAGAAGCGAGTATGGTAAAGTTCACGAATGCGACACTGCAAAGGAAATGTGTGATACTCTATCCATCACACACGAAGGCACCATTCAAGTAAAGGAATCCAAGATAAGCATTCTTGTACACCAATATGAGCTGTTCAAGATGAAGGACGAAGAATCTATTGATCAGATGTTTGGAGGATTTCAAACTATCATCAATGGACTAAAAGCTCTCAGCAGAACTTATGATAATCAAGATCACATTTAAAAGAATCTCAGAAGTCTATTGAAAAGATGGAGACCAAAAGTCACCGCTGTACAAGAAGACAAGGACTTGAGCGTGCTAAAGCTTGATGAATTGCTTGGATCCTTGAAGATACATGAAGCAGAACTCGATGAAGAAGATAAACCCAGAAGGTACAAATCTATAGCATTGAAGGCTGGACAAAAGAACCACAAGATTCCGAAGAAGAGAAGTTCATCGTCAAAAGCTTTAAAGATAGAGGAAGTCAAGAATGACGACTCTAGTGAATCAGATCAAGATTCAAGCGAAGAAGATGATGAATTATCCTTTATTTCAAGGAAGATAAGGCATATGTGGAAGAGAAAGGAAAAAGGAAACAAAGATGTTTCTTTCAAGAAGAATAGCAGAGATGAAGGCAAGAATGAGAAAACATCGATCATCTGCTATGAATGTAATAAACTGGGACATTATAAGTCCGAATGTCCATTACTGAAAAGAAGACCCAAGAAGAATAGAGAAAATAAGAAGAGCATGATGGCAACCTGGGAAGATCTGGATTCGTTTTAATAAAATACTGACTCAGAGGCATCGGTACAAGCCAACATTTGCCTAGTAGCTGAAGAAGAAACTGACGAGGAGGTAACCTCAAAATTTAGTGAACTACATGATGCATATTTAGAATTATTAGAAGATTCTCATGCAATTCTTAAGCAATATAAGTTTTTAAAGAAAATGTATGCAGAAAAATTGAAGAACACGAAAGTGTTAAAGGAGGAAAACGTCTGCTTAAAGAAATAAGTAGACGAGATGAAGAAAAAGGTAGTTGTAGATAGATCTGAGGAGATCAATCAGCTAAAACAAAGGATAAATAGTCTTTCGGTTGTTCTATCATCATTTAAGGAGAGTACTAGAAAAATGAATGACATGTTAGGAAGTTATAGATGCCCTAATGATAAAACTGGATTAGGGTTTTCTAAAAGAAATTGTTGGGCCCCAATTCGCATTAAGCATGTTTAAATTTTTTTGAGGTTTTTAGTGAAATTCGATTTGTTGAGAAATTATTATTTTGTGATGTATTGTTAGTATTAAAAAGAATAAGTTGAATTAAAAGCATAAGATGGTGTTAGGATAAATTTATTTTGTTTTTAAGGTTTTAAGGCCTAAGGTATATTAGGTGGGCTTATAGCCTTTGGCATATATTTTAAGTGAAGTGTAAATGAAGAAGAATGGTAGCTTGGGCTTTTAGCCCTTTTAATAATCTTTTAAATGAGAAAGGAAGGAAGGATTTTTCATAATGGATTGTTAGGGAGCC
>JAOSBM010000007.1:18574095-18588617 GCA_027568955.1 Erythroxylum tenue
TACGAGTTACAAATCCTAGACCTAGGCCTTCATAAATCATAGCTAAACTACAGATTAAGCTACTCCCCTTTGAAGCTTGGTAAACTCCAGCCATCACTGCATCTTCAAGAGAAAAGGGATGCCTAACCACACATTGCAACCGGATACTTCACAACTCGTGGTGAATCCAAGCTACCATGGTGGACTTCGGCTGTGAAATGAAGAGAAAACCTATGCAAAAAATATAAAACCTATGCGAAAATTTCTCCCCAGGGAACCCTGGGAAGTGAGGACGTGAGTCTTTCCCTCTTTCTTCTCTCTTCTCTCGTCGCACGTCTCTCCCCTTTCTGTCGAATGTCGTCTCTCCTCCCCTCCAGATGATATGATCCACTTAATATATATGTCGACACCAAAAATAGGTTTCTTTTCAAGTCGGGTTGCTGGGTCGGGTACGCACAGTATGAGAATTTTCTACTTTTAGTCCGGGTGCCCGATTGTTCGCTGCGATGTGTTAATTAATTGACGTCGTGACGTTCGCTTCTTGGCTTGCTCGTCGCGACGTGTTAATTAATTGACATCGCGACGTGTTGTCTTCTGATGTGCCGTGACGTGCACCTTCTTATACGTCGCGACGTGCACCTTCTGATCACTCATCGCGACGAGATAATTGATTCATGTGACGACGAGCGTTTCCTTCATGGCGCGCCGCAGAGTGATTCGTCGCGGTGATGTCGCGGCGAGACAAGTCATGGCTTCTATCTCTTTGTTCCACCTGGTTATACTCTTCTCAAGTTGGCTCTACTCCCCTTCAGACCTGCAATGAAAAGTAATAATTGTAATATCAATTGTCCTACAATTTAAGGGAGTGCAATGGTTAATTAATTATGACAATTTGACCCTCAAATCACATTAATTTGAAACACATACTCTTTGGTCAAATTAAGCATAATATCCAATAAAAGAAGCCGAAAAGTATAATAAAAACCGTGAAAATGTCAAGGAATAATATAGCAAACTTGGGTTCAATCACTCCTTCTCCACTTCTTCGACACAAACAATTCGTTGAGGGTTGACCTCAAAATTCTCAAGCTCCTCATTACTTTGCAAATTTTCCGCATAGACTTCAATTGGGTACACCTCGGGTTGACACGGTTGCGCCTCTTCTCGTTGCGATTCTAGGTGATCAAGGCTTATTACCACCTGACCCATTAGGTTTTCCATCCTCTATTTGTGTGCTTTTATAACCTGATGAAATTGCAAAGTGTTAGCAACAAGTGTGTTAACCATTTCTTGTAAAGATGCCCCCGAACCATTTCTTCTTGCATTTCCTATTGCATATCCTGTAGAAATTACAAATTGTTAGCAGCCATAGTATTAACAAGTTCTTCTAAAGATGCAAGTGAATTATGTTGGCTCTCCAGATCTTGGGCGCTAGAATATGTGTTTTTTGGAAATTGCCCTCCATCCTTCTGGAATTGTAGAGTATTCTCCTGATATTTTTACACCATATTGCTCAACTCTTCCAGGGATGGACCGGAGTCATGATAGGAAGCTTCTGGTCTGTACGAGAATTGTTGTGCATCCTGCAAACTATTACGGAAGTAATTTTGATGATTATTCCATCTATAACAAAAGTTAGGTTGATCAGTCCAAACATTGTTATATGATTGAGAATATGAATTATAAAAGAAATCACTTCTGTCCATATCGAAATTTTTTTCAATCGAAACAAAAAAATGAAAATATCACAAAATAACAGAAAAGACATCAATCACGAACAAATATATGCAAAACACCAATTAAATCACAAACAAAAACTAAAACACCGCACTCCCCAGCAACATCGCCAAAATTTGACCGCGTGTCGTTACGCTAGTCAAAATAAAATAACTAGACTACTACTTTAGAATGACAAGTCTAGGTCGATCCCACAAAAATTGTGTGTAAAGTTTATAGAATGCAATTAATCGGTGTTTAGGAAAAGGAGGGGGGTTTGGATTTTTTAAAAGAACAAAATAAAATGAACCTAACTAATAAAAACAAATTTAAGAAAACATGCAATAAAATGATAAAAGTGGGGAATTCGGTAAGGACCCAATTCTTCGGTTCAATCTCGGCCAACCCCCTGATTAAGCATATTTTATTAATTTGTTGTTCTTTAACCTCTCTTAGCAACTATTAATCGTGGGTTAATAATTACCCTGAGTTTTTTCCTTAGGCTTTGTTTAATCAAGATACGATCGTTAATTAAACCTAACCACCGAACAACCTAGGATACGATCTCTAGATTTAAGTAGGCAGTAGCATTACAAATTAGAAAAACCGATTAATCAAGGCAACAACCACATACGATGTGTCATTTAACCTAGGTCATGTTATCCCTAATGATTACAAATCATTAGTCGCTACACGAAAATTTCAACATAACAATTACGAATTATATTGAAATTCTAGCAATGGGTTTGAAATTAACGATTTAATGAACGCATTAAAATCATCAAATCACAATACCTAACGGGTTCATACACAAATAACTGAACAATAACGAAAATCCGATTATCCATACATAATACCCAACTCAATTAAAATAGGATAATACAATCAATTCCTAAAGAGTGAAAGAAACAACAAAATAAAAAAAAAACTTAACCCTGGTCATCGGCGTCAATATTACCCCTGAACCGGCATCGGGACGTTTAGCCCTTCATAGGTATTTTCTGAAAAATTGCTTTAGCCCCCGTCTTCATGCCTAACCAAAAATCCAGTTTTCATTTGTATTACAGGTTCCATATTTGTTTTCCTTTATCAGACGCATTGGCCGCTTTACTTATTTTTCACTTTTTGAGGTAGGTCTCCCCCAGCTTGTACAAATCTTTTATTATTAATAAAATAGAGTAAGAGTCCCCTCTAGGGTTCCATCCCTGGTTTTTTTTTTAAAAAAAAGTTTATGTACAGAATTACAGTCAAGTAGAAGTGAAATTTAAAATAATAATATTTATAATTTAAAGTTCTATATTTTTAATAGATACATTAAATACAAGTGAAATAAAAAAAAATTAAAGAAATGATACATTTGAAACGCCTTTGATTAATGCAATGATTTTATTAGTCAATGATTTATCTAAGGTGAAGCATACAATGAAAGAATTCGAATAAACTAATGACATGTTTGGTTGAGTGGAATAGCTACTTCTTAATGAATAATTATTCCTTTGTTTGGTTAAAAATAACATACAAAATAAATAATCCCAAGTCTAATTATTCGTACACTTTTAGGAATAGTTAAAGATACCTTTCCTCTATTATTACCTATTCCGTGAAACGCGGAATAGGTAAAGACAATCTCTCCTTATTATTATTATTATTATTATTATTATTGTTATTATTGTTATTATCAACTATTTTCTTCTTCTTCTTCTTCTTCTTCTTATTATTATTATTGTAAAAAATTAATAATAATAAGAAAATTAATATTAATAATAAGAAAATTATTAATAATAATAAAGAAGAAGAAGAAGAAGAAAATTAATAATAATATAATATTATAATAATAAGAAAATTAATGATAATAAAATAAAATAAAATAAAATATTAATATAATTATCAATAATAAGCAAATTAATAATAATAATAATAGTGGTGACTATCATGAATATTTTGATTTTTTTATTAGTTATTCTTTTGTCTTCTCATATTTATGTTTTCAAATCAAAAATCGGTATAGATCATTATTAAAAAAAATTAAAAATAAATCAAATTAATTAATACTCATTTTATTTTATTCTTCATTTATTATATTTTTAAAAATAACTATTTTATTTTTATTTATTGGATCAGGTGGCACCAAGCACCTGTATAAGAATTGGAAACTCTCTAGCTCCAACCCCTCGTTCACGGCCTGATGCCTTGCATAGGATCCGAAAAATCGTGTCCTAGCCTTTTATGGTCTTTGTTGCAAAATGGAAACTACCTTTATCAACAGTTCGCCAGTACTTGGCCGCCAGTTGTAGGGTGAAAGTCAGGGCCACAATGTTCACGTCGTAAACAACGATGAAGTCTTCAGTAAGATGACTTCTTTTGAGTTTTGAGGGATTCATTTTCCACGAAATTGCCTTTTTCAGTGACTTCAAGTTCCAACATATTTACATGAAAGAAAAAGTTTAGTACTCATATAGATTAAATTACTTCTGTATAAAAATAAATAATTGATTATACATAAAGATAATATAATCAATGTAAATTATAATATTGGTTATGAACATCAGTAAAATAATAATTATGAAGTTTAGTCTTTATAAGAAATTGATTTATAATTGCCATGCAATACAGGTGAAATAGTTTATTGATTGCTCTGCAACTTTTATTTAGTCTTGCTTTGTGCCTTTCGTGGCACTTGTACTGAACGCTCTGTACATATTCTTTTCCATTAATTTATTCCTCTGATTTAACAAAAAAAATATTATGATTTGCATCTCTTAATTAATTTTCTTCTATATCGAGAATTGCTTTCGTGTTTTATATTAGCAGCCACGCAGCTTTTTTTGGGAATATTTTTTATGAGATTTTTTAAGAATAATACTAATTAGAATTTAAAATTAACTATAATTATGTAAATCTCATATAATAAATCTTATCATTAAGTAAGTTATTGACACAATAGTGAAATCAACTACTATTGGCTCTCTAAGGCATAGGCATACGTAATTGATCCATTAATCTCGTATTTTTGTTAGTTTCTTTCCTACCACTGTGTTCTTGTTGCAAGATATTAGAACATAGTTGTAATAATATTGACTTCAGTTGCAAGGTTTGAAGTGAATAAATTTAATGAAATTGGAAATTTTAGACTATGACGACAGAGAATGACGAATTTATTTGCCAACAAGTCATGGTGAAGGGGTCGTGTAAAAATATGTTGAGAGACATGGATGAGCTTGACTGGGAGGGATTACGTACATGAGCAGTTGAAACTATTCGACTTTATTTAACAGACGAAGTTATGTACTTAATGTTATTAGACATTTTTTTGTCCTTAGGGACATCTTTGTCCATGTCTTATAAAGTTGGACAAACATTAATTGCAATTTGATTTTTAAATAACCTATCGGTTAAGTTACGCCATTTGATCCTGATAAAGATAATAAAGTGGCCCAATAAATTATCTAGATTAATGGGTCGAAGTTCGGGTAAAAAATGGGTCCCGATTAATGTGGGTCGGGTCCATATCGACCTTGTGATGGGAAACCCGATATAGAAGCTATATAAAGGTTAAGGTCTCCTTCAGTTTCTCAGAGAACATTCACGAGAATAAGTTTCCTGACCCGTTAAGGAAGCTTGGAACTTGAAGAAACTATAGAAAGGCCTAGCCCGTGAGCCGGTGATCGCTTTCCACTAAAGGCCCTGAAAAATTCGGAGACATTTGGAGCTCAAAATCGGCATCGAAATCAGAGATGAAACCGAAATTCAGGTATTCTGCATTACTTTCGTTTTTGATCATTTCACGGGACTCTGGGGAACGTAATAAGGAACCCACTACGTACTAACACTTAAGTCATAGAGATTGCCTATCCATAACTTATATCTAAATCAAAGACTATAAAAGCTAAATATGCAGGAGAGAATAGATTAGAACGACATATCAATGTGAACTAAATAGTTAGTGATCTACAAAAGTTTAAGATGACTATTGGAGATGACTATTGGAGATAAGTGATGGATTTGATTTATTCATATTTGAGCCCAATTATTTAATTAGATCGTATTTATGTCCAATTGGTATTTAGTTAGAATTGATTGTAATTCTAATTAATGTTTAACTGAAATTAAATTATATTTCAACTAAATTACCAAAAGATCTTAGTCTTATTATAAATAATTGTAGACTCTAAAGAAGTTAACATTTCTTTCAACTAAATTACCAAAAGGTCAAAGTGCTATCATAAATACGTGCAAACTCTTACCCCTCTCTACACCTCTTGTAGAGTTCTCTTCACTAGTTAATGTAGCCATGAGGATTTAAAAGGAGCTATAGAAAAGGATCAAACTTTACAACAAAATATAAATTTATGATTAATGCTTTATTATGTTTTAAGAATTAATCATAATATATAATTTAAAGTGATTTTATTTGGGAAATTAGAAAAAAAATTCTGCTACAGAAAAGATCAGATCTCATCTTGATTTTTCAATAATTTAATGGTGTTGTTATAATGTTAAGCAATATCTAACGTGTACTAGATTTGAGGAACAAATCAATCTACTTGAGTACTTTAAATGATAATAGTTTTGGAAAAAAAAATTAACAAAGATAATATTAAGGTGATAGATTATAATGAAAATTCGAGATTGACAAGAAATATCTACATACTTGTAGGAAATGATACGCAATAATCTTCACTTTAACAGACATACTCTATGCAGATTGACAAGAAATCTGCTCCCTATCAATCTGTAGCCTATAATGTTGTCTGGTGCAGCAGAAGATTTTCCTATAAAGATATGACTTATAAAAAAAACATGTAAAAGCTTGTATCTATATTCTAAAACGATAAAGTGAGTTATAGGGCTTAGGACATCAATGTATTAGACGTTGTATGGATGTGCACGGTCAAATAGTAAGATATAAGATATGGTATATGATCGAATCCTTATTAAGTGTGTTATTGATTCAACAATGAAATTAGTTACTCTTGACTTATGAGGGTGTAAGCATACTTAATTGACCGAAACTTATTAAAAATCTTGTTGTTGTTGTTATTTATTTAGTATATAGATATATTATTTTTGATAAATAAATGTTTAATGAAACAATGAACAATGCTTCAATTGAATTATTCTTCATTGAAGTTCACTTGAAAGAAACACATGCTTAGCACAATATATAGCTAATAATTGCTTCAAGTTGTATAATAATGCGAACTAATGATTAACTAAGAAGTTATTAGATATTCATGTCATTTATTTTAGTCAGAGTTGTAAGGCTCATTTACTTTTAATCATATTTAAAATATTTTATAATTATATAAAAACTGTAAATTTCTTGTTTCGTAGCCTACAATTGCATATCCCTTTGACTATGATTTAAAAATTTTGAACTAAGCATATCTTCTCCTCGTTCTTTTTCCCTAAAATGAAGGGTTTCAAATGTTTTTGTAAGTTTATCTTGTTTTTTGATGCTTAAACATAATGCTATAGTTTATTAAATTCTAGATAACATTTTCATACAAGTAATTTCTCAAAAACAATCGCATAATTACAGTTACTATTATTACTCTAAGGTTTCATGTCATAATCTTTGTTATTTGTATCAAACCATGATAGTTCAAACTTTTTGTCAAATTGATGTTTTCTCATCCTCCAAGTTAACTAGAACATAAAGGTTTATGTAAAACATGGTCAAAGGAGACACAATATGAAAATTTAGTCCTTTTTTGGTCTACATAAATTATTAAACTATGGAAACAATATTTTCACTAAAAAGAATATCATCTCTTTACAATTGATGATCTCCATTTTAATTAGCAATGACTTGGTAAATAACATAAGATTAACGAGGGAACCAAAAGGCAATTAACATACTTCATAAACAAGAGAAAAGTTCGAATAGTTGGAACATAAATTACAATAATTCATATATGTATTTGCATGAAATTGATTTTACAAGCTAAAAAAGAGGAGATCATAGGAATATATATTGGAATAATTAGGTGGATAGAGAAAGATTATAGCTCAACTAATATTGAAAGAAATACGGCACAAAATTTTATTATAAGTGAAAATGGGAGTTATAACACAAGCACTCTCTAACTGTAAGTTACATATTAATATTTGTAACTTAGAACCTAAAGATTAGAATTCTTATAACCTCTATTTTTAGATGTTTGAAATTGTTTTTTAATATATAAAACAAAAAAAGTAATGGCTATTTATATTTGTATCAAAATAATTATAGCCATACATTTCAATTTGTTATAATTATTACACATTCTAATATTTACTTTTGTATCATAAATTATTTATCTTATCTAGATATTTTGTGAATAATATCCAGATTCTTCTAGTGTGAATAATATCTAGATATTGTAGTTACTATCTAAATTCTTCTAATAATCTCCTACTTGAAGATTTGATAAGAACCAATCAATTTCCATACTACCTTGCCATTATCATGTTGCTTACGTTTTTGTCAAATTGTATGAAGATCAACACTAAATAAACTTATCACTTTTTTGGAAATTAATAAACTTATTGCTGTTGACTGCTTTTTCCGTAATGCTACATTGTTTTTGCTATGGGCATTCTACATATCCATAGTTCCTTATTATGCTTTCTTACAAACAAAGTAAAATTGAACTCGTATGTGCTTGGTTTTTGAGTGAAATACTAGATTATTTGCTAAATGCAAGGCTTTGACTATACAAAATAATGAAAATTATTGTTATTTGTGAATGAGTTCTCTTAATACTAATTTTAACCATACCACTTCTTTACTAGCTTATGTAGCTACTACATTTTTGCATTTGTTTTTAACTGTTCTACTTTTTAATTATAAGTGTACAAAATCAATTATAGGTAATTATTAAGCTGAAGTAATTTCAAAGTATTGACCATATAAAAAAAGTAGTCACTAAATTTTTTAAACCTAGTTAAACAAGAAAATAAAATAAAATAAAATTTTATTTGACAAAATGTAATTACTAACTAAAGAGGGATTCATGCACATGCTCTCTTCCTCCTCCCTCTCTTCCTGATTCCGATTATTATTTCAACAACCCTTTTTAATATCGATTTGCTTTTAGTTAAACTTCTGAACCCATTGAGATGACCCAAGAATTTTGCTTGGAGCATTCATTTGCATGAGAACTTTTGAAATTGCTTAACACCATGTAATCGATTGATAAATTGAACAAGTACGGTCACCCCTATTGGATAAAAGGAATAATTAAAAGAAAAGATTAATAAGGCAAATATTAGAGCTTCAAGGTTCACTTATATGGAATTCCTATTACTAAATAAGATTGATTACTTAGGTTGAAATGATAATTAATATAAGGTATATATTTCATTTATTGAGGCATATAAGTATATCTAATTAGGTAAATACCATATGTCAATGCATAATTTAACCTAATCAAAATCATTGAGCATAATTAATCTATATGGTTTTCATTAAAGTTTAGGATATTGTCGTTCTTTAACACTAAAGTGTCTAGTCTCCCAGTGCATATATTATACTTTATGTGTCAGTCCTTCGTATAATCCCCATGACTAAATCTATGTTGATCAAGGATAAACTCAACAATTAAGAAAAAGAGAATAAATTCAACTAACCAATAATCAAATCATATATTGGTAACCAAAAATCCATACAATCTACACCCCTAACACTAACTAAGATTTCTAACCATTAGATATAATAAAGATAAATACAAAAGAATAATATCAATATAAAGAAAAGAGTAAAAGAAGGAATTAATAGAAGTTGTCATTTGGCTTCTCCAATCTTACTCCCGATCTTGCTTCAATGCCAAAAAAATAATGAAACAATATGAAACTTCTTAAGAATCTCTCTTAATTAGTATTGGCAATGGGTAAAATTAGACTTGGGCCCCTTTTGGCCTGAGTCTAACTAAAAAATTATTAATTGGGCCTAGGATATATGGCCCAAGCATAAGCCCAGTCGAGCATTAGGTCTATAGGGGTAATATGTAGCATGAATATTACTTATTTTTTAAAATGATTTATAGATACTATAGACACTATCATTAATTATTTTAGATATTTTAATGAGCCTCTCTATGTAATTTTGAAATATACAATAAAAATACACATTATGAATTAGTAAACATGTTTGTTAAAGGAAAAAGATTATATAAAAAAATTTAAAGTACGTTGTAATCCTAAAACTCATTTTTATTAAAAAATTGTTTCATTTTATATAAAAAATTGTTTTGCAACTCATTTAATTTTTTAAAAGAAGCTTAGTATTATAAGCCTTTAAGTTCAATTCTTAAATATAGTCTTGAATCTTCTAAATTACTCATTTTTGTCAAACAATCTCAACCCTAATAAGGAATCCATATTCATTTTGTTTCTTTAATAAATTAATATTGCTAAGTCCAATGTCTAGCTTTTGACCAAAAAAACTAATTAAAATATATTTGCTTAATTTTAAAAAATGTTACTTTAAGCTATTATCTCCTTTTTTGAACCAATTGATAATAGCTTATCTAAGTGTAAAAATAAAATAGTGCTTGCTCCATTTAACATATGAAAGAGTAATATCAATTCATGAATCTGCTTATGTAATAAATATCATGGTTATTATCAAAATTATGTTATTTTCAAAACTTTATTATTATAGTGCTATTATTATCTAAATGAAAAAGATACAAAAAGACATCAATTATAGTTGGAGAGTTAAATTGAGTTAACGGGAAGAGATAACAATATCAAGTTTTCTTTTTTAACTGTATAAAATCACATAAGTAAAGATTTTTATCTTAAATTCTAAAAAACCAAAGCAATCACATAAAAAAAAAGTAAATTGAAGATTAAGGAAAACAAACCTATAGTAGAGGAAAAGGCTAAGTTATCATTATAATTAGGATTTCCAATAGTTTGCACCACTTTATCTATATATAGAAACATTATTATGTTAATTATACGTAATAATGCAACAACTGTTTCAAATAAGTACTCAATATATTATAATTAACGATTAAACATACCTTCATCATTGAATATTCTTTCAAAAAAAATTTAATTTGGAAGACTGGTCTTCACACCTTATCAATTTTAAAAAGACAATATAAGATAACATAATATATGACTATTAAAATTAATAAAAACAATAATATATTATAAAGATAATAAAGTTTACTATGAATATCTTCATCATCCAACAAACTTCAAGCTCATATAAGGTCTTTTATAATAATAGGATGAAGTCAAGCATCATGAGGACTAACTATTTGACTGCCAATACTAAAACTAAACTCTAAAGCAATAGTAGATACTGGAATTACTATGAGGTCTCATATAATTGCTTGCATGATAGTAGAAGTACTTCTATATGTCTTTCACCATATCAATACATTAAATTGCACATTTTTAACTTTAGTCACAACTTCTGCCCCCAAATAGTTGTCCAACTCTATCCTAAGATAAGAAGTGTTAGTCGTTTTTTTCTTTTATGAATTGTGTAAATTTGAGACTCACACTAATATTATGAATAATGAACGAATTGAAGCTGAAGTTGATACTGAACTACTATGATTATGATCTTTTTCCAATATTAGTTAATAATCATTAAAAAATCATATCATAATTGTTTAATGATATCCACATGATCTTAAGCCTGATCACTATATAACTTTTGATAATAAAAATATAGCCTCTCCATCTTATATCTTGGGTCTAGCAGAGAAATGACTATCATAGTTTGTCTAATCATATACCGATAAAAATTAAGTTTCTCTATCATCTACTCAACCATGACCCAAATCACCTCTTTGGAATCAAATATCCAACGAGGTAAAGTTTGCTTAATCTCAAACATATTGTTAAAGCTAATATGTGAAGTTGGAAATTTTATTCATGAAAACGACTCAGTAGTATTATAATATATCTCTAACTTTGCACAAAGTTCTTTAACCAACTCCCATTACTCTTCTATTAGTAAGCAAGTATATTGATAATCTCTTTGTGTTAGCCTGATGAACACCTCAACATACTTGGTTGACGACTCTAACATCTTAAATATTGAATTTCATCTGGTAAGATAATCAAAAACTAACTTTTTAATTGCATGGAATGCATAGTTATTGTGCAGTTTCATCAAAATTTTGCACTTTTTAAGGTTTTGCATTCTAAAACAATATGTTATTTTGAATTGACTCTACCACTTCCTTTATCACCTCCAACCTGTCCTTCACAATCAAATTCACAATATGCATAAAACAAAGCATATATAATAACCTTTCACCAATCAACAAGCTCTCCACTTGCAACTTATTCTTCAATTTTTCTATCACTGCATCATTTTTGCTACAATTATCGAGAGTTATAGTTAAGAGCATGGTATTGATGTTTCAATCCATTAAGCAGTCCACCAATATAGTTCTCAATGTTTCATTCGTATATAGCGTCAACATATAAAAAAAACCTACCATTTAAAAATATGAACCACTAATGGACTACATAGAGTCTAATCATTGTCACAATTGTATGTCATCACTACCATATGACCCTTTTTTTGTTATCACCCATCCACGTATCTGGTGTGATAGCTACTTATTTGTGAATACTCAATAACGTCTTTAATGTTTCTTTTATTATTGTAAATTTGAAAACATCTTTCTTCATAGTATCAAGTTGGGATCATAAAGGTTATTTGGAGTGAAATAAACAGCATCTTGAAGTTTTTGCTATCAACAATGAAGAGTGGTTGTTTATCACTAATTATCATCTTAGGCTTCGCTATCAAAAACTTTTATTTTTTTCTATCATAACTTTTTGCAATCATTTCATTCTTCCCTCTCATTAGGTTAAGGTTAAATTTTTTTTAACCTTATTATACCAAGATCTTTTTGTTGTACAACACCACATTTCTCTTCAAATGAGAGGTTCCACCTTTAGAAATCTTAGCCAACATCTGACAATATTCACATTTATCCTTTTCAACTCCATTCTTGACTTAGTTTGTTTAAGTGATTCCACACAATTTCATTTTCAAATGATGTTGTTTCATATAGACATAATGACTCTAATGTCTAGGATGTGAAACAATGTAATTTGGCTAGAAAAAATGGCATCATTTGGCGTCTTATTTAAACATTAAATTTTTGACTCAGGCTAGGTTGGGCTAAAGGGCTTGAGCCTGATCTCAACATGAAATCCAAAAAAAATTTAAAAAATCCTAAGCTTGGTATGAAGCTTGGTCAAATTAGGTTGAAATTATTGAATTCAAGCTGGACTAGGCCAGACTCAGCCTAGGCCATAATGCTACTCTCAGTCAACTAGAAGTCCCCTAAGTTAATTCTGATACATGTATTTACATATAGAGTTCTAGATGACTTAAATTTGAAGAATCACTAATCCTCATAAACCAGGTCTGGGAACCTGTGCTAGACTAGCATCATCATTGATGCTAGTCTTATTCAGAAACTTTTATGCTTCACAATTTAAGATGTATCTAGTACTTGACATATTGTATAACCGACACCGATTTTGTAATGTTTCACCTTGTAAATAAATGACAAGTAAATCTAGGATCAACTTCAGAATCAGTCTTGTTTTGTTTCTTTACTTCTTTGTGAAAGACAAGCACCAATTACCACAATAAGTACGGCGCCTATGATGATTTACTCCTCCAACTTCTCTACTTTTTGACATATTTGAGTTAGAATTAACTCCTGAAGTTTTGTATAAAGTTATTTTCCATTTTTATCTTTTAAATGACTTCAAAATATTATCGGTTAGAGAATTATGAAGAAATTTACAATTAATCTCGTGATTAATCCTCAACTTCATCACCTACAAGATAATAAACTAAACATTAAAAAATAATAAAAATCTATATAAAACATGTGATATATATATATATATATATATGCCAAATGCTAATTAAATTAACCCCAAATAACATGTAAAATACCGTTCTATCAAATTATCTCACACCTAACTCATTGGTTGTCCTTAAGTAGATAAATCCTAACTATTAACTTAATCTAAAACAAACGAAAGTAAGAATAATTCCGCTTTTACAGGTGTACATTAACATTTAGTAATATGCTACAAGCCTTTAAACCCTTAGGTGTCCCTAGTGGAAAATTTATATTTTCATGAGGGTTTACTATAATGATTCTCACAAACATCAACCTATACACATTAGCTAACTTCATAATTAATCACACAAGATATACAAACTCAAGTCTCAATTGCATTGCAAAAGCTAAACACATAATACTTCTTAGGTAAATCACTATACAAATAAATAGAACAAACACTATTTTACCTCCTTTATTAAGCTCAAAATACTTCTATTTGACAATTTGCTCACAAGGAGTCACTCATCCACACAAGTCTTTGAAATTTAGGTGAAGTACTGTCATCATATTCTTATGAAAGTGAACTTACCGTAAGCTTAAAAATAATCTAATCTCCATTATATATATATATATATATATATATATATATATACATAAAAATTAAAAGGACTTCCTGTTAAGTCAAAAGTGACTTTACGTATTAAATAAATTTTGATGATGAACAAACAAGAAGTTAAATGAAAAGCTATGCAAATAGAAAAGCAGACGGAAGCTATGCAAATAGAAAAGTAGATGGAAGATATGCGAAGCAAAAAGTAGACGAAGCAAAACACAGACGGACGCTAAGTACAAAAGCAGAAGAAGTGAAAAAAACAGACGGAAGCTTAGTACAAAAGCAGACGAAGCAAAAAACAGACGAAAGATTATGTGAAGAAGAAAACAGACGATACCAAAAGCAGACAAAGGAAGTCGGAGGTATCAAACTGTGGAAGT
>JAOSBM010000007.1:18634307-18647453 GCA_027568955.1 Erythroxylum tenue
GTTAACCCCTTTTTAATGAAAACTTTTCACTTAGAACAAAAACTTTGTTCAATTAAAAATACTGTAATTTTCTTTTGAAAACGATTCTCTAAATCTTGCGTTGCACAGCAAATATCGAAAATCACTACTATAAGAGAAAGGTTAAGAAATTTCGACACAGTATTTTATACTGGTTCACCCCAAACCGTGGGCTACGCCCAGTCCTCAGATAATCTTCTAAGATTTCACTAACTCTCAAACTTTTACAAGTATTCTTTCTTCTGAGCCTCTTTAGGTCTCGTTGCAATCAGTATTCTTTTTCGCTTAGCCTCCTCAGGCTATCTGAAGTACTTTCAAACTTGAAAATAATTTTGAGCTATGTTACAGTAAGTGTAGCTCTATCAGTGTCTGCACGATAATCTCTGTAAGAATTTTGTATATTCAATAATCATATTCAGTTGTCCTCGACTCATATTTATAGTCTTGTCTTCAACTGCTTCTTGGATAACTGCTTCTTGATTCTTTAAAGAAACGGTTATTCAGTTGAGTTCTGTAACTAATTCAGACTGATGGTTCCGTCTGCTTTCTGCTTCCGTCTGCTTTCTGCTTCTGTCTGCTTTCTGCTTTCGTCTGCTTTCTGCTTCCGTCTACTTTCTGCTTCTGTCTGCTTTTGGCTTCCGTCTGTTTTTTCCTTCCGTCTACTTTTCCTTTTGTCTGATTTCTTTCGTCTACATTTTATAACTTGCTTCCATCTACTTTCTTTCGTCTGCTTTTCCTCATCTGGCTTTCGTCTATATTTTTATCTGAGCAACTGCTTCGTCTACTTTCCTCTTTTTCAGTCGTCTTCCTTTTGTTTATCATCCGTCTGCTTTTGGTTTATCATCAAAATTGTTATTAAAGTCATTTTGACTTAACAATAGCTACCTTCACCATTGTTGATAGCACCTTTTAAGGAAAATGATAAGGATGAATGAGCTAAAGATTAATCTCCTATTCTCTTTTCTTTTCTTTTCCTTTCTTTAAACTTTATACATTTTGAATGATTTTGTTTCATTTTAACTGAGCTAAGGATTAAACTACTTGTTATGTTACTTTCCTTTTAACCGAGTATTTATTTCATTTTAGGCAATTTTAATTTTATTTTTGATTTATCTTGGTTTTTCATCTTTGTAGTGTTTACAAGGAATGAATAGTCCTATAGGTAAATTATATTTACCTTAGACCATAAGTGATATATAGGGCATAGATAAGTTTATTTTTCTTCTTTATCTTTCCTCCTTCTTTTTGTAATTTTATTATGCTTAAGTTTTTCTTTCACAGTTCATATTTTTTACATTGAGGACAATGTACAAAATAAGTGAATGAGGAAAATAATTATTTTTTAGTGCTATTTACATTGATGAATTAGTTTCATCACAATTAGCTTAACAAGAAAAAATTATATTTTTTTCATTGAAAGAACAATTAGGACGATTCATTAGAACTTGATTGTTTGTAATTT
Source organism: Erythroxylum tenue (assembly GCA_027568955.1). Lineage (NCBI taxonomy): Eukaryota > Viridiplantae > Streptophyta > Magnoliopsida > Malpighiales > Erythroxylaceae > Erythroxylum > Erythroxylum tenue. The sequence continues at coordinate 18,635,788 of JAOSBM010000007.1, forward strand.
AATTATTTTAGATAAATCATTCAAAATTAACTTAATTTTATTTGATGCAATAATTTGAAAATGGATGCTTAATTTTTATAAGGAAACTTTTATATAATCCAGGTACTGTGTATGTGACTGTGTAAGTTAGCAAAAATACTCCCTAGATAACAACGATCCTAGAAATTATAATATTTCACAAATTCGATCTTCAATTAAAAGATTTAAAACCAGAATATGGAAAAGGAGCTTTACCTTAGTGGGTCGGTGGTGAAGAAACAAAACAAGATTGCGACAAGGTGGCAAGGAAACGAGGCAGCATGGTGATGCACCAAATGGGTTGCAGGAGGGAGTTCAAAGATTGGAAGAGGACGGCGAAGGATACAGAGGAAGGTGAAGTGGATTATAGGTTGGCGATCACTGAAAGAGTGGTATGAGAGAGAGAGAGGCTGAATTCTAAAGGTAGGGGAAGAAAATAACATAAGAGAGGGAGAAAAGGTAGAAATCACACAGGTTAACCTAGACTAAAATAACATCATTTTAGTTCATCAAAAACAAACAAACCTTAGCCTAAAACAATGTTGTTTTGCTTTAGCCTAAAACAATGTCGTTTTGCTTCTAAAGGAAAATGATGTCATTTAAATTTTAAAACATGATCTTAAGCCTAGCCTAAGGCCCGATATGTTTTAAACTATTAGTGCAACATCCCACTACCATAAGATATATACCTGAACATCCAAGGACATTAAAGTATATATCCTATGATAATGGTATATTAGAGCAAAACACATATCCAACTTACACATGACATCATCTAACATAATTAAAAGTCACTAATTTTTAAAACCATTCATTGCATTCATTTACAAAAGATTACACTGTATTTTACAATCCTTATATAAGTTCTAGACAAGAAACTACACTTCTGATGTCAGCTGATAGACCTCTGAGCCATAACCTAGACCAAAATGTTCCTCTAATCTAGTTTAAGAAACTAGGTCTCTTGTCTCGTACCTGAAAAGCCACGTTGCAATTTTTATAAGTTTTGCGAACTCAATGAGTGAACCATCATTGATGATTTCACCCAAGGAAAATACACAAATTGACATATTTCATATATATTCATTCAGAACATGAATAATCCAAATACTCACATTATCATGGCACATCATGTTATCATTGCAAATCCATAACCATATAGATATTTATACAAATGTAGATGCATATGAGACTCCAGATTCATTATTATTGTTTTGATCGAGTGCCTTTCATATATAGATACAGATACTGGCCCATTGGGCTCAGTCATAAATAGAAATCACGAAACAAAGCTCTACGTGCAAAATACTGAGCTTAAAGCTCTTTCAGACTGGCTACTCTGATCATAACATCTTTATCTGAGCACGCATTTAATGAAATGCATCAAATACAGAATATGCCATGTAAAGCAGACATTCATAATGCACAATCAGAATCTCATAGTTATCGGACCTAAGTCCGGCATTCAAATTTCGTTGAGAACACAAATATCTTTCAGAATTCAGATGCAATTAGAACATTTCCAATACATTCCCAAATATTAAACTCCTCGGACCTTAGGTCCGAAATTCATAAACCAATCAGAAACAACTAATAATTGGAAGTTAAACAAATTCAATCAATCCTAGGAAAGTCATCTAGGTTGACTCACAGTACGCTCCAATATGTTATTGCCTTGATAGTCCGGCAATGTCTGACTGGCGTCCAATATGCTCCTCTATATCATACAAAACATATTGACATACATCACATTTTTTCACAAATGTATAAATATTCCTTTATGCACATATACGTATAGAAAATATGCGCAATGCATGTTCAATGACAATCCCGGGTATCTTATCATGATTCTTTTCACCATATCATTCATATATCAAAACCCTTATAAATTTAATTTGCATTTCAAAATAACTAAGTCACAAGTGTGCAATCATAACACACGCCTGCGCATACCAATAAAAAAAAAGTCATGGCCGTGCAGTTCAAAATAAATAAGTCATAGGCGTGAAACCTTAACTCATACCCGTGCACAACAAAAAGTCACAACCGTGCACCCTTAACTCACGGCCGTGCACACCCAATCTCTAGAATAAATTTCCAAATTTTTTTCTCATCCTTTCCATCCCACATTTATCACTCAATCTCTCCCAATTGATTTCAGATGGCTATAATTTTTGGTGGAGATGTAGAACAACGTGTTTCGAATCTAATGGTTGAAGAATCAAATCATTTAGATATTGGGTGAAGAAGTTATAGCAAATTGAATGACAAATGTTCAAAAATAATCATTTTTCAGAAAACTTGGATGCACGATCGTGACCCACAACTTTATAAACAAAGTCGCGATTGTGAGTTGTTCGATGAAGAAGAGAAGGAAATTCTTTTGATAAAGGTCGCGAACCACGATCATAGTGAACTTTATCAGAAGAATTTCCTTCTCTTCTTCACCGAACAACTCTTCTTCTTCTCTCCTTCTTTCTTTCATTATTTCCCAAATTTAATCACTCCTAAATCATCTATTTGGCATTTCCATATTCAATACAATCTCTAAACAAATCAGATTCAAGTTTACTCTTCAAACATCAAAAATTCGAAACTTCATATTCACTTCCTCTCTCGACTGTATTTTTCCAAATTTTTTTATTCTCACTTCAATCTTCTTCAAATAACACAAATGACACTCAAACCAATTTTTCTAACTTCATTTTAGCTCAACAACAAAAACCAAATAAAAAATCCAAGGTTCACACCTAAACATCAAAAATCTGATCCTCATACATGCAAATTCTAGTTCCTGCATTTTATTCTCCATCTACTTTCATCTGATGCATTCTTTTCCATTTTTCTACACTTTCATTTAATCAAAACCCAACATTTTATCAACTCTATAGCACGACCTCACCAAATCTTCATTTCATATCATTAAACTCATTTAAATTCATTTCTATTACCACTCCACCAATTCATGCATGAACAGTAAAAACAACCATATTCGGATTTCTCTAAACTAGAACAGAATATATATATTCCTACATCAACTTTCATGAAATTTTGCACATCCAAAAAAGAACCTATTTCATACTATTTTTTAACAATTCCTATTTCACAAATCCTTCATCAATTCTTTCATCACCAAAACTACACTTCCCAACTACTCATGATTAAATTCATGTACAAAATCAACAACAGTAAAACATCATCAAAGTCACTTACTTTATTCAACACTTAGTTCCACCAATGAGAGGGAATCAATAGCAAAAAAAGAATAACAATTTGCTATTCGGCGATGAAGAACAAGGAAGAGAATTTCGGTGTTGAGTGATTCAGTGAAGAACAGAAACTATAGTATTCTCTTCCTAACCAAAATATAATCATACGAGTATTCTTTACATGTCTTACACTTGTTATTGTTCAATACCACCACATGTCACAATTTAATTGGTTATATTTCCTAGTCGAAAATACCCCAATTTTTTTAAAATTTCCTAAAATTTACCAAAAATTTTGAAATAATTAAAATACTCTCCAAATAAATTGTCACCACAAATAATTCACAATTCACATTTTAATCGCATTTATAACTCAATTATACCCAGAAAATGTCAATGAATGCATGTACAATCATATTCATGTGCAAAAATCAATATTCTTATATATGTGCATGCCATATTCGGCTTAAGCGTGATATGCTTTTTCGAAGTTCTCATAATACACTATTCTAGCCTTAATATAGGTAACGGGATGTTACAATTAGTGCCTAAGTCCTGGTCAACCTTAGCCTGGCTTGTTGAACTCAGGTCAACTTGGGTCTAGGCCCAAATGCCATCCCTAGGTGTTGGAACTAAAACGATGAGTAGCTAATTCCAAATATTCTGATTCAAGAGGATTCAAAACTTTAGTTGCAACATGTGAGGATTGGTTCTAAACCAAGATTTTATTTTAATTCAATTATCTCTTATTTCGTGTTCTTATATTTCATGACTAATTAATATTGATTACTCTGAAAAATTAATTTGACATTGATTATTCTATAATTATTCATGAATTCAATGGTACGTAGATATCATGAAAGATTGGTACAAGTAGTAAATAGGTTATTCATGAATTTACATATTTAAATTATAAGAAATAAGAAAAAAATTGAATAGTTATAGCTATCTCAATTATTCAATTTAGTGTTTAGTTTTTTCCCTAAGCTTATTGTTATCATTTTATTGATATGGAATGCTATCATACCTAATCAATTTATGGTAAGTTTTGGTTTGAATGTTGGTTTTAAATTAATTAATTTAGGAAATTTAAGATTTATTATGACTATCCTAATATGCTTTGGACTAACTACTTGAAAAGAATTCCTTTTAGACCATGATCAATGTTTTAATTGGATGTGATATTTCCCTTAAATTAGAGTTAATTAAAATTTTTCTCAATCTTTACTTTCAGTACATTAATTTGATTCCTTGTTAATTTTAGTTTATTAGTTAATCAATCATAATCCCCCATTTTGTTTGGAAAATTGAAATTAAGAAACTAGTTATTAGTTCTCTTGAGATTCAACCTGGTCTATGACTATTACAAGAGTTCAGTAAATCAAAATTAATTTTGAGGACTTTGGCATCCCACTCAAGTACTAGTAATGACTCTTTTCCTATTGTCTAACATATAATTTAGGTGATATTGATGAATTGGATTTGAAATAAAAGAAAATAAACTGAAGATAAATAAACATAATTAAAAGACTATAATAGAAAAAATGTGAAAAATTAACTAGTAAAACAAACGATAATTAGAATTCGAATCCCCCTTGGACTGCTCATGTCATTATGATTTCACTAATCAATTTATTTATAGGTTTATTTGATTGCGGAAATTCCTTGATAATGGTAATTTAACACCTAACATTAGATTGATTAATTGAAATCTTTTTTTAAATAAAACCCTACAATTGCACTAATGATTTATGAAATTTAATTTTAGGTTTGCTCAAAATCTAGGAGATTTATATTGACCTATCTCTAGGTTTGCATGTAAATTCTTTTAATTATGCTAGATTTATTCCTATATTGGATTTCTTGATCATAATTATATGAAATCATACATAAATCAACATACTCACAAATTTAATTTAAGAATACATAATTGAATCTCAATGAAATCAAAGAATACATTAAATTAAACTAAAAGTCACTACAATATCCATCTCGTAGTTCATCTAATCCAGGTACCACAAAGAATTTGACTCATAAGCATATTCAACAAAGCCACAAAGCTAAAGAAAATCAAGGACAACATGATTGAAATCCCTAAAATCATTTTAAAAATCAATTTAAATTGATGAAAATATGGTACAAAGGGATTCCTTGGTTATTTCTCTTTCTTTGTGTTGTTCTAAGGAGTCTTTTGATGTTTTCTTAGACTCTCCTCTTCTTTTATCCCTCAATATTATCATTTTAAATTTGAAATTCAAATATATCAAATTAATGATGGTGTTCTACAAATTAATTTGTAACACTATTCAGAGCTAACACTTGTATAGAGATTGAAATGTACGGTCAACATGGCCTTTTTACTATTCAACATAGATGTGTTTCTAGTCGTGTGCTTTGCAGGAAACACTCAACAAACCTCTCTAAGAAAATTGATGAAGTTCTTCAAGACGAGGCTTGGATTTTAGCTATGCAAGAGGAGTTAAATCAATGTATAAGGAATAAAGTTTGGTCTCTAGTTCCTAAACCTTTCAATAAATCTATTATAGGAACCAGATGGGTATTCAAAAATAAACTAGACAAACAGGAAAAGTAAACCATAACAAAACTAGATTAGTAGCTCAAGGCTACAATCAACAAGAAGGAATAAAATATAATGAAACATATGCTCTTGTAGCTAGACTAGAAGCTATTAGGATTTTGCTTGCATATGTTGTTTTTCATAGTATAAAACTGTTTCAAATGAACATGAAAAGTGCATTTTTGAATGGTTTTATAGATGAAGTTTATGTAAAACAACCCCCAGGTTTTGAAGACATTGATAAACCAGATTATCTCTATAAACTTCATAAAGCTTTGTATAGATTAAAACAAGCACCTCGTGCTTGGTATGATCGTTTGAGTTCATTTTTTATTAAAATGACTTTATTAGAGGTCAAGTAGATAAAATATTATTTAGGAAAAGTATTAAAAATGATTTTATCATCGTACAAATATATGTAGATGATATCATTTTTAGTGCAACTTCTGAAAAATTATGTTCAAATTTTGAAAATCTTATGAAAAGTGAATTTGAAATGAGTATGATGGGTGAATTAAAGTTCTTTCTTGGTTTACAAATTAACAAGCTTAAGAAAAGATTTTTTTCATCAACAAAAGTATATCAAAGAACTTTATTTTTGGTAAAATATATCAAAGAACTTTTAGTCAAATATAAAATGGAAAATGTTAAACCAATGTCAACTCCTATGCATCCTTTAGCCTTCTTATCTAAGGATGAAGCTGGTAAGAAGATTGATCAAACTCTTTTTATAGGAATTATTGGTTCTTTGCTTTACCTAACCGCAAGCAGACCTGATATATTGCTTAGTGTCTGTTTGTGTGCAAGATTTCAAGTAGATCCTAGAAAATCTCATTATATTGCTGTCAAAAGAATATTGAGATACTTGGCAGGAACTATTGATCTTTCCTTAATGTATGAGAAAGGTAAAGATTTTAGGTTAATTGGCTATTGTGATGATGATTATGTTGGAGATAGGATTAATAGAAAGAGTACAAGTGGAGGCTGTCACTTTCTTGGTCATAATCTAATTGCTCTATCTACTGTAGAGGTTGAATACATGTCAGCTGCAAGTTGTTGCTCACAGTTGTTATGGATTAAGTATCAATTAGAGGATTATTCTATCCTAGAAGATCAGATTGACAACACAAGTGCTATTAATCTCTCAAAGAATCCAATACAACACTCAAGGGCAAAGCATATTGAAGTTAGACATCATTTTATAAGAGACTATGTACAGAGAGGGATCATCAATCTACAATTTGTTGAGATGAATTAATAATGGGCAGATATCTTCACCAAACCCTTAAGTGAAGACAAATTCAAGGAAATCAGATGAAATCTGAATATGGTAATATTAAATGACCATTAGTCTGAAACTCCATGATCCAAACGATTTGTCTGAAGAAGCTGAAAAGTCGTAAGTTTTTAGATTATAAAGTAACGGTAATTTTCACTCAATAGTGTCAATTTTATGATTACCAGAGGATCAGTTAAAAATGTTACAAACGATAACTTTTCAAGAGTGTATATAAACAGGAAATCATCTTAAATTTGCTATACCTTACACTCTATAATTTTCTTGAAAAACTTCGAAACCAACTTACTCAAAGTTCTCTCAACAAATACAATCAAACCCTCTGTTCTAAACTTCAAATCCATCTCACTTCATTTCATATCTTTCTTTCTTTTTTATACTAACCCCGCTTCTTTAAGCGAAATACATCTCTGTGTTTAATGTTTATCTTTTACAAATTAAAAATACCAAAATCTCTTATGCATGAGAGACTTGTCGATTTTATTTCTCTGAAGAATGATTGGATGAATATCGAACCTGAGATTGAAGCAACTGGCTAGAAGAACTTCTTCAATATCTGAGAGACAGTGTATTTGAATGAAGTATATGAGTTCTGGAAGAATGTGAAGGTGGTAGACAACACCTTGGTATCGATGGTAGATGGATTGTCGGTAATAATCACACAAGACTCTGTTGTGAAGGCTACTGGATGTCGAAATAAAGGATGAGAACTGTTCAACAATATAGATTGGATGGCTCAAAGTCATATAGACAAAGCCAACATCAATCAACAACTATATGGATCTAGTAATCTAGGAGTCAAGAAGTCTTCAACCCTCATTCTGAAGGCTAGGGTTCTTCATTCACTTCTTCTCCATTGTATCTAACAAAGAGCAGGATCAAAGGACTTAGTGACAATGAATGATGAACACTGTCTATTTCATCTACTCACTCACCAACCGATTAATCTTCCATTCTTGATTCTGAAGTACATGATAAAGGTTAGGGAGGAATATCATTTGAAGAGTAGTTCTTTACCTTACAGTATGCTGTTAATAAGTTTCTTCAAAGAATCTAGAATCCTACTTGATAGAGGAAATAGAGTAAAGATGAATGTTAAGAGTGTTATCAATGCCTCTAATATTCACAAAATGAGGATCAAGACTGAAGCCAAATCGGATGTAGATTTTACACCGAAAGCGCATTCTAAGCAGGAGATTTTAGTAAGACGAAGTAAGAAAGAAAATGCTCCGTTAGAAATACAAGAGAAACCTCAATCGTTCGAAAGAATATCAGTAGAGAAAAAGGTTGAACATTCTTCTGATGTGCAGATACAAGCCAAGGCGTTTCCAAAGGGGAAGGAAAGCAAGGTTCAACAACCAACTCATCAAGTGTCTTTAAAGAGGAAGCTGAGACGCTCCAATTAGAAAGGCCTGAGAAGTCAAGAAGGTCACCAAGATTAATGATTTTATGACAACAAGAACAGAAGAAGCAGAAAGTTCTGATTCTTTATGGAGATTTTGAAAGTAAAAAGGAGCAAGTGCAACAACAGCAGCCTACCAAATCAATTGTCTCTATCCCTCAGACTCAATCAACACAATCATCTGGAGAGACAGAGATAAAAATGAAGTTAGTATTTGAGAAGAAGAAGCCTCAGCAATAACTCTCTTCCAAATCAGTAGAAGAAAAAAAGAAGACGAAACTTGTTTAGAGAAGGTTTCATCATCTGATGTTCCACAAAAGACACAGACTATTAAACAATAGCTAGTACCTTACAATCCTCCTTAATTGATAAAGAAAGAAGATTTGAAGATGATGGTCATAGAAGAATTAACACCTGATCGTAACAGAAGTTCAATTATCATCAGAGAACTTTCTAAACAGACAATTAAGGTTCAAGTTGAATCTGTAACAGTAAATGATCAGACGATACACCCTCTAAGTCCTGAAGAACGAAGACTATATAGTATTCTGCGAGATGAAAAGACAAAACCATATCCATTGAAGATTGCTAAAGATCCTTATACAATCTATCCAATAACAAGCAAGACAACAATTAAAATTTACCAGGTTTACAACCTAGAAACTCAGTACTAATGATAAGCAAAGAAAACAGAAAGAATAAGAAGTTCCTTGAAGGACACGAAAATGATCTCACAGAAGAAGAGATTCCAGTGGCAGTGAAGAATATAGATGATATATGTCATGCAGCTCAACCTGTAAGTGTCTATGTATCACATCATATATCAAGGGAATCAGGAAGCAATTTTGGAGCATCTACCAAAGACGAAAGTTTCAAGGTAGTTGGCACAATATCAAAAGGAAGGTACAAAAGTATCATAATTGAAGGTAACGATTTTAACTTAGAAACCTTTGTGCATTTATTCATTCATTTCAAACACTTAGGTTTCATTTGTTCAGTTAAAACCATTTTACACCTCCTAGGGCAACCGATTTACAAATTACCCAGACCTGATGATCTTGGGATCCCTGAAGGAAAACAACCTTTCAAATTACCCTCAATCAAAATCATCGAATTAGATGATTCACCTAGAAAACAATATGTTTTTGAACACACTCATCCACTTAGTGAAATACTACAAGATGCTTCTGTTAATTCGGAGTTCTTGATGAATTTCACCAAATGGCATGAAGCTAGTCACAAGTAGACAGAAGTTTAGGAAGCCTTAGTTAAAAATATTGAAGAAATTTCTACCAGGGTTGAAGAACTAGGTGATGCAGTGGGTGATCTTCATGCGGAAATAACACTTCTATATGTTTCCATAGAAGAAGACCTCAAGACGAACCGCACTGATATTCAACAAATGTTTTATGAAATTTTGAACCATCTAAAATAAACTATCTTTTTGATTCATAACAAATAGGGGAGAATAGTAGAAAGCATTGTTTTTTGTCTACCATTGTATATCTTGCTTTATTCGTCTGAATATTATCTTTATTTCATCTGACTATTATTTTTATCTTATCTTCTAATATTATGATTATTTGTTATCATCAAAAAATGGAGAGATTGTTAAGTCAAGAAGACTTCACTTCTTCTATTAATTTTGATGAAAGTTAAATAATAATAATCATAGAAGTGTGTGAACTATTTTGATGAATTTATTAAGTGCACAGATAAATTTAAGTAGCACAAATCCTCAAATCTAGACGATATTTTAGTAAAAGCTGAATAAGATGGATCAGATGAAGTGCTTAGTCTAAGACACCAAACGAAGCATATGAGACACTAGATGAAGCATAAGAATATATGTAAGACGATGAAATTGAAGAATGTACTAGAACATCAGTTGGTTGGAGTTAGTTACAGGACTGAACTAATAACCGTTTTTAGAAGATTCGACAAGCAGAATTCTCAAGAAGACCATTGAAGATTTAGACTATAAATATTAGTTATATAGTCGTAAACAAATATACAGACTCAATACAAAAAAGAGAAAACAATTCTGATTGTAAACGCATACTTAGACAACTCAAGTGCTTGCATAAAAGAGAGCAAATGCATCTGTAACATGAAGCGCAAACAATATCTTTTTGAGTGAAAAGAAAGTCTAGAGCCTGAAGAGGCTAAAGAAGTAGGTAAAGAATACTTTGTGAAAGAGACCTGAAGAGGCTCTACAAGTGTAGAAATAATACTTGTAACGTTGAAGGTTATAGTGAAATCTCAGACGAACTTTGAGGACTGGATGTAACCCAAGGTTAAGGGTGAACCAGGATAAATTTCGGCGTCATATTCTCTAACTCTTATTTCTTTAATTTTCTTGTTGTTAGAAGAATAGATACTAATTTTTGTTGTTGCATTACTCACCAAATTAACTGAATTGTTTTTTCGTAATCATCTGAATTTGTAAAGAAAATCAAGAAGTTTTTTAAGATTAATATCTTAAACGATTTGACACAATTCCACTCCCCTTCTTGTGTATTTTACATATTATACGTGATTTCTATATTAACAAGTGATTTACTTTAAAAACATGCATTCATAATATAGTTAATAAAAATCCATCCTATCATGCTTTCATCATTTTATATTCCAAATTAATTCCATAACTCACAATAACTCAAAATGCTTCAAGATAAGAATCAATAAATCATAGATGTTTATAAAGAAGAATTAATAAATAAAAATTAAAATATGATCGAATCATAATTAGTTCCATATCATAACACTATACCCCTATCCCACATATAAAGATGTACATTGCTCCTAATGGTTATGACAATTCACAAAAACGAATAGAAAAGCTTTATGTAGAGAGAAGGTAAGGTAAATTGGTACTTCCCCAATTTATTATCTAGAATTTTGTACTCACGAAATAAAAAAATATTAACTATATCTATGAAAAGAAAACAATGGACAACAAGAAGAAACAAATAATGTAAAAGTAGTTTAGTAGGGCTAGTCCCTTGCTAACTATCATAACAAAATAAAATAGAAAAAATAAAAAATAAATGCAATAAAAGAGTTTACTTCAAGAGAATGATGTTTGATTATGGTTTAGACTGTAGTGTTGCGATTTATCTCCATATAAGTAAAGGAGTTTACTTCAAGAGAATGATGAGT
>JAOSBM010000007.1:18662889-18673315 GCA_027568955.1 Erythroxylum tenue
TGTTGTTTTAAATGGAACCTTGGTTGTTTTAGGAAACCAAGGGAATCCTACCCAAGAGTAAGGGGAAAGGCAAGCTTAACTTGGATTTTCGCAAGCTAATTATGTGGGTAATTTATTTACGGTTATTGTTTGATTAGGCAAATTCTTGCCTATGTATGTGTATGTGATTTCTTAAAACAGAATTTGCTTGAAATTGAATTGTTGTGAGTTGACTGAAAATAAAATACATGTTGCTTTATGATTATGTTATACCTCAAAAGAGGTCATGACTATTGTATGAAATGAAAAGAAGACAAAGCATAAAGTATGAGCATATGAGAAAATGAATATGTGCTTTTGTTTGGGCAAAAATGGAACCATTCTGTTCGTCACGTGCACGTTGACAAGGGCCTTCTCTCGGCTGCCCGCTTGTGGCATATGAGCTTCGAAATTGGACTCATTCTGTTTATGGGGTAAATCTCGGTTTCTCCATTTTGTTTCCATAGAACCCTCGACCCAATTGGTTGTGCATTGCATAATTAAATTGTCAAGTTTGGTGCATAATTGAGTGCTATGTTTAATGGTTGAAGTTTATGCTGTGTGTTAAAAGTTTAAGATAAATGGATCAAATGCATAAATTACTTGATTGAATGGAAGGTTGTCGAAATTATTGAATATACGCCTGTATATACACATGCTTGAATTTGTGGTCAATTGCCAATGACTATATTTATATTAGCCACTGAGCTGTGTAGCTCACTCCACTATTCCCTCCTCAGGTGCAGAACGAGAAGGGAAGCAATCCTTGCAAGGCATCGGAAACTTCAAGATATTAGGAACTTTTGTAACTAAGTTAGTTTGATCACTTTTGGATAGCTACAAAGCATGTAAACATTGAGCATTATGTATATGTTGTATTTTGTGTTACGCCTTTATTTATGATGTAAATTTGTAATTAAAGCTAGGTTTGAGCTTTTGTGATTTTTGGCAAACGAGTATAGAATCAAAAAATCCCCTATGTGTTGTGCACGTCCCTTGGTAGTTGCACATTTTGAAAATCTAAGTCTCTCCTAAGTGTAGAAATTATGTGCCAAATTCAGAGAAAAAACAGGACTAATTTAGACTAAATTGGTCAAAGTTGCCCACTGGAAAGTTACAGCTTATCTTTCTAGCTTTCCATCGGTATGTAGTAGGAAATAATTGGGCATAAGAGTCAAAAGTTATGGTCTTCATAAGGGGAGACGTATCATCTGTAAAGGCGCTTTGTCTGTGATGACGTCATTTCGTCTTAAGACTTTGTTTCGTCTTAAGTTGACTCCATTCGTCTGCCTTCTTCCATTCATCTGCTTCGTCGCATTCGTCTGCCTTTTGGCATTCATCTGCCTTGTGGCCTTTGTATGCTGTTCCGCATTCGTCTGCTCCGTGGCCTTCGTCTACTGTTTGACATTGATCTACTCAGTGGCCTTCGTCTGCTGTTTCGCATTAGTCTGCTTTGTGGCCTTTGTCTGTTGTTTGGCATTCGTCTGCTTCGTGGCCTTCGTCTGCTATTCAGCATTCGTCTTTTTTGTGGCCTTCGTCTGTTGTTCGGCATTGGCCTGCTTCGTGGACTTCGTCTGCTGTTCGGCATTCATCTGCTTCTTCGCATTAGTCTGCTTCTCCGCATTCGTCTGCTTCTCCGCATTCGTCAGCTTTTCTGCATTCGTTTGCTCCGCATTCGTCTGCTCTTCCGCATTCATCTTCCCCGCATTTTTCTGCTTTGTAATCACTCATCTGCTTTCTGTTTTCTCTATAGTTGACCCTCCGCTTCTTCTGTGCACTGTTCATCTTGAATCGTCTGGTCAAATTTTTGACCGTCCTAATGATAGAATCCGTCTTCAAGGTCTTCATAAAAGTTGTAGGTCTTGAAGTCTTCTTTCGATAGTCCAAAGAATTATTAGACCGTCGACTACAGAGAAAGTTAAGCATTTTTGTCCCTAAACAAGTTCGATAGGGTCAAGGACAGTATTGTGTCTGTCAAATGTCTCCAAATGCTAGGCTCTGGAAGCGGGATCCGGCAATTAATGTCTACTCTATTTTGAATCTAATCATATTAGTTCTCCGCCATTAGTTATCGATTCAATTAAAAACATTTGTAAACTATTTATAAAGCATCATTTCATCTTAGCTGAGGATTTCTTGAATTAATATTAATCAAGAATATCGAAACATTCTCTCTAATTACTTTAGGGTGGTGAATCTTATCTTGATTACTCAGCTATCTCCATATAGTTCATGCTACATCCAATGACTACCGATTAAATGACCTATGATTAAATAGATCATAAGTAGTATCAAAACATAGCAATCCCCATACAAGATAATTTTGATGACCTCAAGTCAAAAGATTACTTATACAATTATCACAATGAGAATTCTATAGACATACAAGTAATGTTCCAAATGGATTTCTTACATCGGGTCTGTTCAGTGAACTTGTTCTCTAGCAAGCACCCACATGTTTGTTCTCCAGCAAGCACACACACATTTGTTTAAGTATCTATATATTTTAACTTATGAGATGGACTACTTCCTTCATAAGGAAAAACAAAATGTGTGCTAGTCTTTTTATGTTCTATTAATGTCCAATTTTAATAGAACGATGACTAGGAACATTTAGGAATAATACATAAATGTAATATGAATCTCATAATTATAATCTCGTTATAATTTCATTTGTAACGTATAATTATCCCGTGGACTTTATCATATACATCTAAGCATGTACAACATAAAGAATGTCTTTAAATAATTTGTCATTAAATTACAACTAAAGCGATTAGCTGTAGGGCATAAAACAACAGGATGTACTTTATGGCTTGCCATCCTCCTGACTTCTTAGCCGAAGGACGTGACCGACCATTATGCTCAAGTTAAGACAATTGATCTATTGCATCTCCCATCTCAGCTATTAGTTGAAGTTACGGTTGATCTTGTCTAGTCAGGAACACATTGAGCTACAATCCTTAGAATTTATGGAAAGGAATCTCCGGGATTGTGGCTTCTTATATAGATCACTCTGGACTAGTGACTAGAGCTCTATGTGCCAACCAAGGGGAATCCGTCACAAAAGGTTGAAGTGGTTAGTGCAATAATAAGATGAACCCGAACAGAAGAGCAGCAGTTTGGTATGCTTTTCTAACCCTCTGGTTAGGATTTGTAAGGGGGCTGGATCCAAAAATTACGTCTATATGCTAGGAAATCTTTCTCTCTCTTCCTATGCTCACGCTACTGAAATGACATTTTAGAATAAGTCATGCAATAGTGTTGCAATCTGATACTTATACATGGATATTCGCTTCCTTCATATCTATAGCTTGATTATTGGTCTGCAGCCACTCAAACCTCCAAAACCCAATTTCTCAATTTTCATACCATCTGTTAATTTGTTGCAAGTTAGTTTAGGATGTTAAAAAATCAACTCGTAACCATCCTTTTTTTTCTTCTGCATTTGTCTCTCTTTTTTCTGTAAAATATTTTATAACTCTTTTCTGATTCTTCTTCAAAATTAAAGAAATCAAGTGCACGCCACTCCTGGCTCCTGTTTCTACTTTTCAAGTGCACGCCAATCCTGGCTCCTCTGAAAGATTATTTTACGTAACATGCTACGGTAAGGTGCCTCATTTTCTTCAAATTTCGGTTAGGAAAAATGAATATCAATTCACCATGTTTGTACACAAAAACAGATTCACTAAGCTTGACAGCTTTTGTACGACAAGAAAATTATCTCTTCCAAGTAGAAAAGCATCCAGAAGAGAAGAGATGCTAGCTCTACCTACAACTAGGGTGATCAGAGCATATACATTCTACGAAAGAACAACCATGCAGATGCAGACACCATGCATTCAACTGCACGAGGAAAATACCCCATATGAAGCTCCGTCAAAAATTCTTCTGAGCTCAGATTTCTGTTTGGAAGTAAGTGTTGAAGGGTAAGCTACGTCAATCTTGATTCTCAGATTTCCCCTTTTTCCAGGTTCACTTGAATTTGGCATTCCTTCATTCGGCACGATGATCTCATGTCCTGGCTTCACAATATCTGTAAGTGGGACCACAAGGTTTCTTCCATCCAGGGTAGTCAACTCTATGCATGTACCAGTGAGGGCCTCCACCAGTGTTATCTCCCGGTCCACTAGCAGATCATTATCATCTCTCTTATATATAGCATGTGGCTTCTCATCTATCACATATACGAGATCCGTGGGAATACCGAAAGGTAAGCTACCCTTCTCAGGGAATGTGATCTTTGAGCCCTGCTTCCATCCAGGTTTTAT
Source organism: Erythroxylum tenue (assembly GCA_027568955.1). NCBI lineage: Eukaryota > Viridiplantae > Streptophyta > Magnoliopsida > Malpighiales > Erythroxylaceae > Erythroxylum > Erythroxylum tenue. The sequence continues at coordinate 18,667,179 of JAOSBM010000007.1, forward strand.
CTCAATCGTCAGTGTTTCCTCAATAGTCTGAAGAGCCCTGCAGAGAATTATTCATATACACCGAGTCCAAGGCAGACGCCGATAGTTACAAACTTCATCACATCACATCAAGAGAAAAGCATTTTACTAATGTTCTTTTTTTCATATAGATGCACCACAATGCAACAAGGCGAAATTTTTGGATTGATCTGATCACTCGATTCGACACACAAACTCGTTTCTGTTATAACCAGGTCAACTTATTATGGCCCATCTATTGCATGAAAGCAAAGGCAAGGCGAGACTAAACGGGCCACATCTTCTTTTTCTTTAGAGCACAAATGTTTTTCCTATTGTTTCCTACATAAACAGAATGTGTAATTAATTATTCAAAGCTGTTAAGGTACTGAGTTGCTATTTTACATCCTTCTTAAAACCAGGGAGCCACTCTAATTGCTTCTCCAACCCTTTTTGATCTTCCAGAAATCAATTCCAACAGTAATAAGTACACCTACAAAATCAATTCAGGAGCAAAGCATGGTACGTACAAGCTACTAGGAACTAAGTTTACCGCATGACAGGAGACCAAGATAAAATCTTGATAGGTCAACTTTAACCTCACGTTATCACTCCATATTGTTGATCGTTCATGGAGAAGATAGTTTAAGATGCCAGGAAGAAAAGATTTGGATAATACGTCAACGTGATAATTCAGGTGCAAATTTCAACATAAACTTGCAGCCGGCACTTCAATCCCTTGTCTTCAGCTTAAAAAGGTTTCTAACTTTTTTGACAAAGGTAAACGAACTCGCTTCAGGACCAATCGTTGCTCACAAGAGATAGAGCAAGAGTGAGTCCTACCAAGAACCCAAAAGCCAACTTCCTATTCCTTGACTGATTAGATGCAAGAATAGATCTTTCCACACACAATGGATGTAAATTTTTGAATTAAACTGCGAATTCAAAACTGCGAACTTCTTGAACAAATTGATGCATTTTTGCTCGTCAAGAAAATGTATACTTTTGCAAACAGAAATAGATTCTTTTATGTATGTAAACTTACTTAGAACCATCCTAAAGAGTACAAAGTTAATTAGAAACAACAGACGTACCAAGAATTGTCAACGATGTCTCTTGAAATCTTCATCTCCTTCTTGACTCCTTGATACAGTTCCTCCAAGCTACACGGTAACTGATGCTCAGCCGCAGCCTTTCTCACCCTTATCCTATCCCTATCACACCCTCGCCCACGATGCCCTCTTCCGGCGTTCTCCAATGAAAAATATTCCTCGTCAACATCCTCCCAAGAAAGGTGGAAAGGATCAGTCTTCGACACCTCCTCGCCAAAGAGATCGTAGTTCTGGCGTTTTTGTGGATCGCTGAGCACGCTGAAGGCTTCCGAAATTTGGTTGAACATAACCTCCGCCTCCCTTCTCAACGTCGACGGGACATTATCCGGATGCCACATACTGACGAGTCGGTCGTAGGCCTCCTTCAGATCGTCGTTGGAGGCGTTCCGATTCACTTCGAGGATCTTGTAGTAATCTTCACACATTTCTATGTATATATATCCTTATTGGAATGTTGATGTATGTAAGCTTACGGCGGCTGCTCGGTGATCGGAGCGGAGGACGTGAGTAGCGTTTCTCTGACTGTTATTGGGTCCTACAGACTACAGGTAGTTAGTTGGTTGGTTGGTTTAACCGTAAGCAAGAAATCAAGCTTAAGTCCCCAAGTAGGCGGGCACGCACGTGCAATGCTAATAATGACGTGGCAGGTTCATACATTTTAGTTTAATTTTAAAAATGGGATTTGGTTAGGCGAACAGGAACAGTACATGCCTCTTGTTGTCTGATGTTCATCAAGGGGCACTGGGCTGGACCCTTTGGCATTGAAAGTTTGGCGGAGAACCAAGTTTGACCAGTTAATAGGCAATTCTAGACGAAAATAACTCTTGAATAAAAAATAGAACACAACAGTGGAAGAAATGAAAAGGTAATATAGAAAGTCAAAGTCGACACATGTACAAGTGACAACGAACCTTCAAGAGAATCTAATAAACCTTGGCATTGGCATTGCCTTCAGAAATCACATTGATACAATTTTGTTTCTGCACCAAAACAATCATCTAAATTACTCAGTTGGCGATACAAATATACAGGAAATCTCTTGACACCAACTTCAAAACTACCATAACATGCCACCACAAGACCAGCTGCTGAAGTTTGATAATCCCAGGCAGGCTCTAGCAGGATAAGCCAATCAAGTTCTTCTAGCTGAAGTTCACCAATGTTCAATCCACCACCTAAATCTTACATTCTAGTGAAATTTCAGAAGCTGGTATTCCTTGTGTATGGAATGTGTCGATTATAGGACAGAAATATTCAGCGAGCACAATCGAATTAAAAGAAAAAAAGTGTATGAATCCCTCAAGTTTAGACAGCAATAGATTGCCCAGTAACTGCATCATGGAGATGCAATGAACCATCTTTCATCAAATTAAGGCTTAAGCTCTTGAACCTCTCTCTTGAATACTGCCTAGATGCCTTTCTCCAATCCGTTCCGGTTTTCATCATAGCAACAAACTCTTGATAACTTATACACCCATCCTGGAGTGTAATAAAACAGACAGAAAAGTGAATGTGAAGCAGATGAACACATTAAAAAAGAGAGAGAGATTTCAACTATTCTGTTGACAGTTCCAATTCTTTTCAAAAGCTCATACCTTGTCAGTGTCAACTTCGCGCATGATATCATTGAGCACATGATTATCAGTTTCACCGGATTCATCCGCTAATGCCTCTCGTAGCTCATCTAATTCAATATAACCATTTCCATCCTTATCAAAAAACATGAAAGCCCTGCGAAAATGCTCATCATTCTCCATCTTCTGCAAGTGAATTGTCACTGCAACAAATTCGCCATAGTCGAGCACCCCATTCCCATCAACATCAGCCTAAACAAGAAGCACAAATCAACATTCAACAAAACTTCAGAACAAACAGCAAAAGAACTGGTAAATATTATATCTTTAAAAATAACAGCATTGAATGAAACCGTTGATTTATCATCGGTAATAATTCCACCACGAGAGCTTCAAACAGTTAAAACCAGCATAATAGCTCAACTACAAATACAGAATGTTGTATCCTACAAAATATCAATACCTACATATTTTGATCAAGGAGAAGACAGTGCCTTTCCATTTTCATGGCAAGCAATAGTTTTTAATTCTTAAGTAGCAAGTACGTAGGCAACTCAGTTTGCATCTAAATGCTTTAAGTCATCAAATTTTCAACCCTTGTATCAAGTGACAAAGGAAATTCTACAGCAGTAATAGGCAAAAGTTGGCATCTTTGTGAACCAAAAACAATAATTGAGGATCTTAATTATAACCTTGGTGTTGGTGGAAAATGCTCGACCCTTCCTAAAGAAAAAAGGAGAATATCAACATCTAAAAACTCCCAAGAATTTTCCAACACATACAAGTTTCAGTAACTGGAAAATCTAGACTTCATCTTGCAATTCACTACTTAAACGAGGTATTACCATCCAGCACCAGAAATGATCCTAAATTAGTGAAAATGTACCAGGAGAAAGTAACTACATGATGCAATTCAAAATTATCGAGTGTCCAATACTTAATGCAAACATAGAAAGTGATATTAGGTTTTACCACTTCCATCAGCATCTTTATCTCAGGTTCAGCCAACTGAGAACCAACTTTTCGAAGACCAGCCCTTAGTTCCTCATATGACACTTTGCCATCATTATCAGTATCCATCAAAGTAAACATATCTCTGATTAATTCAACCTCTTCAATAGATAAGTGTTCTGCAATTACCTGTGGCATTATATTGTGAAAAACACATCAATTTACTGTTAACAAAGCTCTATAATAAGGTTACTATCATCAGAACTTAAGCAGATAATAAATAAAACAGATATGCTTACTCGCAATGCTTTCTTCTTGAACCTATTCATCATTGAGAACTGCTTGAGCCTTGACCTCACAATATCACCTAATGGGACATTTGATGCTTTCTTTGCATCTTGTAGCCATGGATGCTCTGCAAAGAAAGAGAAAGCAAAATGCAGGGACACCTCTTTAGAAAGACAAGCCCTACTGGTTGATAAACCTTCTGAGAACACACACATACAATGACAAGAACCAAACAAACAAAACCTTCAAAGAACTACATCTCTTGAACCTGGAAAGAACAAGATTTTTAATTCTGGACACATCATATTTCGTATTTAAATCTTACAACCCCTGGGATATAAGGAGCTAAGCTATGTTACATTAAACAGAGCTCTAGGTTCCATAACAGCAACAATCATGTAGTAGTTCTAACTTCAATTTCTGCATGGAAAGGGTTTCTTTAGCCACATGTGTACTACGAACGAAGACACCAGTAACAAATTCACAAACAATCGTTCACAACAAGACCATATCCTGACTTACCAAGAACCTGCTGAGCAGTCAAGCGCTTCTTTGTATCCGGCTCTAACATCTGTCGAACAAGACTTTTTGCACTATCTGAAATCTGAGGCCATGGTTCCCTTTTAAAATCAATCACCCCCCTCAAAATTGCAAGAGCAACACCCTGTTCAGTCTCTGACGCAATAAATAAAAGAAGACAAATTCAAAAGCCCAATTCCTTATGAACACTTTAACATCGACAACAGTATTGCGGACTAAAGAGAAAACCTGCCCAAAAGGGAGGAACCCCGCACAACAGAATATACAGGATAACACCAGCACTCCACACATCAACCTCAGGTCCGTAATTCCGCTTTAGGACTTCAGGTGCCATGTAATAGGGACTCCCAACAATCTCCGAAAACTTCTCCCCTGCTACACAAAACCAGAACTTAGAAACAAAGACCCAAAAGAAGAAACACGACTATGAAGAAGAAGAAGAAAAATATAACGGACCCCAATAAGCAAAAATCACCAATAAATTTGAAACTCTAGCTGACAGAATACCAGGAACCAGAGAGCAATATAAAGGACGCGCGAATTAAAATCAAAACTCCCGAAAGACGATGCAAATGATAACTTAGTCTCCAGAAACACAAGTAAAGTCCATGTAAAAGAAGTCTAAATTAAACTCACAAACCCAGAGACATGGTTATAGGTACACACCTGGCTTGAAGAAAACCGACAGGCCAAAATCGATAGCCTTAAGCGCCGAATTCTCCTTCTTATTAGCAAAAAGAAAATTTTCAGGCTTCAGGTCTCTATGAATAACCCCATTCTCGTGGCACATCCTCACCACATCTGCAATAGTTCTCGCAATATTCGCCGCAGCTCTCTCACTATAATGCCCTCTCGCCACTATCCTATCAAAAAGCTCACCACCTTCACACAACTCCATAACCAAGTGAACGTTCTCGTAGTCCTCATATGTCGCTTTAAGCTTCACTATGTTAGGGTGGTCCGGCAAAGTCGACATGATGGCCACCTCCCTCCTCACGTCCTCTATGTCCACAGCGGTCCGTAACTTCCTCTTCGAAATGGACTTGCACGCGAGCGCTTCTTTACTCTCACGGTCCGTACACAGATACGTGATCCCAAACTCGCCGCGACCCAGCTCACGTCCGAGAACGTACTTATCGCCGATCCGAGGCTGGTGGCTGAGTGGGCCAACGTCCTTGAGAACCCGGATGGGAGCCGCCGGAGAACGAATCAGGTCATTAGCATAGGGGTTGGGTTTTCGTTCCTTGGACTTCTTTTGCTTGCGTGTTTGGTTTGTTGGGTGAGTTTTGGAGTCCGAGTTGGCGTCTGCTCTCACACAGGCGTTACAGTTTCCCATTGTTGGTCTTATGTAACCAAAAAAAAAAAAAAACAGACAAACACGCTCACAACAACCTTAAAGAAGGTGAGGAAGCGGTCAGTGTTAAAGATGGTTTTGTTGAATGAGACGGTGATCGTACGTGAGAAAAGGCAAGTAGGAGACAGGAGGGGGGAAGGAAGTGAAAACGCGGGGTTCAGTTGAGAAAATGAGGGGGTTTTGAAAATTCTGTGTTATTATCTGTTATTTATGATATTTATGATTATTAATGGTAAAATAATCTGGACTTTATTAAGGGGAATCAATATGGAAGATCATTGTGATTGTGTTGAAATTGATTTTTTAATGACCTTGGTATTT
>JAOSBM010000007.1:18749382-18760633 GCA_027568955.1 Erythroxylum tenue
CATTTCATGCATTAACCTCAAAATATCATTTCAAATTCAAGAATTTTCCTTTTTCTTTGCACATGAATAAATCACCATCGATTTCTCATTTAATAATTCTAACTTCTAATAAAAGTTCGGGGTCCAACACAACCTACAATGCATTTATGCAATGCAAAACTATTGGAAACAACATCTTTCTATGTCAGGAATTACCTAAAGGATATAACTTGAGGAAATATATTAGAAGTTGTAGATTAAAAATAGACCTGATAAAAGCTTGTGATTCAATCAGCTAGTGGTTCATTGCTTAAATACTTTAGGCTACAGGTTTTCCCATTAAATTCAGCAGATGGATTAAGGAAGGCTTAACCACTCCATCATATTCCATATTGATAAATGGATAGCCAACAATGCAATTCAAGGCTACTAGAGGACTCAAGCAAGTGGATCCTTTATCCCTTTACCTATTTGTACTTGGAATGGAGGTCCTAATCGGTATAATGGCTTATAATATATCCAAAAATATTGAATTCAAGTATCATTATATATGCAAGTAAGTGAAACTTTATCATATATTGTTTACAGATGATGTGTTGTTCCTGTATAGAACTGATCAATCAACCATTGACCTAATATTAGACACATTGGGGAGGTTAAAAACTCTATCAGGGCTAGTTTTAATCTATCTAAAAGCTCAATCTAATTGTATGCTGATGTGGATCTATAAGTGGCAACAAGGGCTATAGATCTAGGAATTAATTTTGCCAGGTTACCTTTTAAATATTTGGTAGTTCCCATTACTCAAGAAAAACTTAATGCAACATATTGCTTCCTTCTAGTGGATTTCATTAATAGGAGACTGAATAATTAAAGCTACAGATTTATGAGCTATGGTGGAAGACTTCAACCGATCATATCAATACTCAGCAATATGGCAACCTATTGATCGGCTCATTAGCACTCCCCTAACCATCTTGAAATCCATAGATAAGCAGATGAGGGATTTCCTTTGGAGGGGATCAAGCAATCAAAAGAAGGCTCCAATAGTGAAATGATATAATGTTTGCACTCCTAAGCATTCAAGTGGCTTAGGAATCACTTCCATGAAAACTATGAGTAGATGAGTACTATTGGCCCAAAGGCTATTGGACTATGTAAGGATAAAGAGGAACTATGGGTGAAATGGGTGCATATAGTCCACATCAAGAAGAAGAATATATGGACCATTAATCTTAACACAAGCATGTCCTAGACACTTAGACAAATCCTGAATGTGAGGCAATGGATGAAAAAATCAATAAAGCACAAATTTAGAACAAGTTATATGGATACTTAATAAATCACTAGTATTCTTTACAAAAGCTTGCAAGAATTTCTAATCAAGAACATCAAACAACAAGGTGCAATGGATTCAATTGGTTTGGTACCAAGATGTGAGTCCATCATAGTCATTTATTCTATGGCTTGGAATAGGAGGGCACCTTCCCACAAAAGACAACATTGAGTTCATTATAAATTCCAAAAACTATTAGTTATACTCAGTGCAACTGGAAAGCATAGTGCATATGATGACTCAACGCAATTACACTAAGGCAATCTGGAGCATGATCACTTGTTTGCTGAACAAAAAATGTAATGCAATTGATTGGAATGGAGTAATTGAATGGGCCTCAACAGTGAAAATGGGGAACAAAGCATATTACAAGCTGATGAAGATCAACCTTATTGCAATGGTATATAATTTATGGGAGGAAACAAATGCAAGATTATTTAAAGCTGAAACTAAAACTTATGAGGAAATATTCCACAAAATTGTAATGCAAAGCCGATTATCCATTATAGGCAGGGGACTATAACATAAACTCACTCAAAATATGAAGGAAAGATGAATGTTGGAATAGGTGTTAATGTGAGATTGTTTTAACTGTTGGCCTCTTGTATTTGATCAAATGCTTTTTTTGAAGGTGAATAGATTTTTGTATTGTACATATCCTTATTATTAACATTAATTAATTAACTTTGGAAAAAATCTATTCTTTTTTAGTGCCCTTAAATTCTTTAACAGTTTTTATTCTCCTCCTAATGTTGCTACACATCCTTATTGAACAAGTACTGCCTTTATCTTCACCTTCTATATAGTAAAATCTTTCGATCCATTGAATTTCTTAATATTAAACTTTTGAAGAGACATTTTGAGAGCAAAACATATGCTTAACTATCAATTTTTTGAGATACCAATTGCTTTTTATACCAATTGTTGCTCAAACGAAAGCAATATAAGAAGAAAATAAATGGAACAAAAAAGAATTTACATGATTTGACCAATTATGTGACCTATATTTATGGCCAAGGAGATATACTTCTTTTATTACATTAAGAAAGACAATAAAAGATGAATAGAATAGAACAATCTTTTCAATCTCGCAAAGGTTCTCCCTTATATAACCTTTATTAAGGCATTTATAAACTAGGAATATATGTAAGAAATTTAAATACAGTGAAGCTTTATTTTTATCGAAGTCCAACATTATTGGAAATTTATTTTCATAAATGCCTAACCACATTGAAATTCCATCTTTAATCTTTATGCGTCTTCAAAAATTATGTCATGAGTCTGACACATGTTCCATATACAACACCAGGTCCAGCACTGATTTACTTCAAAGTATATTTAACCAGTACAAGACTAACGTTGGTCTCATGTTTCTATCCCACGTTGGTTAGCTTTTAAATTTTACTACTCGCTAAAAGTTCAAGGCATATCTAGATGTGTTGTGATAATTTATTCTTCTGTCTCCTCTCTCTTTTACTTATTTAAAATTAGTGAAAGTTAAAAATTCAGAATCAAATATGTCCAGAGCGACGGAATAACAAAAACAGGTATTCGAGCGTCAAACAGTGAGTAGCTCACAACCTTCGGCGGCAAACTCAAATTAACCAGGCTGATTGGGGTATCGGTTATGAGATCGCCTGCTGGTTTCTCTAGCAATGACGAAATCGTAGCATATTCGAGACCAATTTTGTCTGGCCTGAAGTAGGTCCCCAAATCGTTATGGACTTTGTCAGGTGGATAGAATGCGCAAGGATAGAGGCGACTTGTGTGTTGCAGAATCAGGGACTCCCTGTTGGCCAGCTAGTTAAGTGGACTAAACCGACAACAAACTGGATCAAGCTTAACTCGGATGGGGCAGTCCACCCAAGGTCCAACCGTGCAGCAACGGGCGGTTTACTTCGCGACAGTTAAGGAAGGTGGTGTGGTGGTTTACTTCAACACATTGGTCAGGCTTCCCTTGTCACTGCCGGAACTCTAGGGAATTTACTCGGGCCTTACCCTAGCTTAGGCGATGGGATACAGAAAAGTAATCGTTGAAGTAGATTCTCTGGAGGTCATTAACATCCTATCATCTTCCAGCTTATTGTTAACTGACGATATCTTGTTGGTGACAGGTACTCGAAGATTACTCCACTGAGCTTAGGAAGTGTAACTCTGATACGTGTACCGCGAAGATAATCAGTGTGCAGATCGGATGGCATCACTTGTAGCGGCTTTCAGTCCCGACATGCATATACTGCAGGAACCGCCGGTAAATGTTAGGGACCAACTCTTCCGCGACCTGCATAGCGTTCTGTACCGCAGAACTCTATGTTAGTTAAGGTGTTTTTGTTTTCTTCGGAAAAAACAAAACAAAACAAAAACGGGTATTAGATAAGATTGAACGTACAAAATTTCTGACGGTCCATTCCTGAGTCATGTGTCGTGGCTGATCCCTCCAATATCTAGACTCTGTTGAATACTTGCATAAGAGATAAATTTAAAAGGACGTAACTTCATGAACAATTGATCAAATTTGGCTATGAAAATGGAGAAATTGAAGCTCAACACTAAATGGTTCTCCACGGTAGCCAGTGTATGGATCCAGTGCACAAGTGGCTCTCTTTATACCTTCTCCATCTACTCGCCAATTCTCAAGTCCACTCAAGGCTACGATCAATCAACACTCGACACCGTATCCGTTTTCAAGGATATTGGAGCCAACTGCGGCGTGCTCTCCGGCGTCCTGTACACTTCTGCCACCTCCGACCACAACTCCTCGGCCGTTGTTCTTGGCCCCTGGATGGTTCTTTTGGTGGGGGCAATTCAGTGCTTTGCGGGGTATTTCTTGATGTGGGCTGCCGTCACCCGTTTGATTCCTCGCCCGCCTGTTGCCGTGATGTGCTTGTTCATGTTAACGGCGGCTCACGCTCAGAGTTTCTTTAACACAGCCAACGTGGTCACCTCTGTACGGAATTTCCCTCACTATAGCGGCACAGCCGTTGGGATCATGAAGGTAGGTCCACTCCATTCATTGATAGAGTTTGTGTCTCTTTGCTGGTCCAATTTTGGTTCTTTCTTCGAAATTTTGTTATTTACAGGGATTTCTTGGTTTGAGTGGAGCAATACTAATACAAGTATATCAAACACTGTTCAACGGCAAAGCTGCTTCGTTTATTCTGATGTTGGCACTTCTGTCAAGCGGTGTACCCTTATTACTGATGTGGTTTGTGAGAATCTACAACGTTGAGGAAGGTGATGAGAAGTTCCTTAATAGAGTCTCTGTAATTGCTTTGGTTCTTGGTGGTTATCTTATGTTTGGTATCATATTGGAGCAAATATTTAGCTTCCAATTGGTTCTGCGTGTCATCATGTTTGTGCTGCTTGTGATAGTAGTTGCATCCCCTCTTTTTGTTGCAACGAAACGTGACAATGATTCTGAAATTGTTTCTGTGCGGAGTCGGTTAATTGATGACTCTAAGAAGCTGGTAGAGCAGGATTCTACAAGTAATCATCGTCCGCACGGACACAGTTCTGATTGTGTTGATTCTAGCGAACAAAGCCGTCTGGAAGTAGTTGAAAACCTGAACCTTTGGCAATCTATCTTTACATTGGATTTCTGGATTTTGTTTCTGGCTATGGCTTGTGGTATGGGCTCAGGACTTGCCACAGTCAATAACTTGAGCCAAGTAGGAGGATCTCTCGGTTACACGAGATATGAGACAAGTACGTTGGTTTCCTTGTGGAGCATTTGGAACTTTTTAGGAAGGTTTGGAGCAGGATATATATCTGATTATTTGCTACGCAGCAGAGGATGTGCTAGGCCATTGTTCATGGTCATCACTCTTGTAGGCATGACTCTTGGCCATCTGGTGATTGCTTCTGGTTTGCCTGGTGCTCTCTATGCAGGTTCAGTGTTGTTGGGTGTTTGTTATGGTTCTCAATGGTCACTAATGCCTACAATTGCTTCTGAGATATTTGGTGTACAGCACATGGGCACCATATTCAACTCCATTACAATTGCATGTCCTGTTGGATCTTACATATTCTCTGTGCGAGTGGTTGGATATATATATGATAAACAAGCGTCAGAGGAAGGGAATAAGTGTATTGGAACTCATTGCTTCATGTTATCCTTTCTGATTATGGCTTCTGCTACGTTGTTAGGCTCAGTTGCAGCATTAGGATTGTTCTTGCGGACAAGACAGGTCTACAATCATGTTATACTCAGAAGACTTCAACATTTGTCAAGAGAGTAGAGATGGCAACTAGCCCGGCAGTCAACAAATAGGCCTAGATTGATAGGGCCTTGGCCTGTTTTTTTAAAAATTTCAAGTCTCAAGTTGGGTTCTATGTAAAATGACATTATTTTGGCATTTTTCTAATTTTAAAAAAATTCAAGTCAAGCTGTCTTTAACCTGTTTGAGTTTGGGCTTGAGTTTGTTACCTTGGGCCCGATTGGGCCTTAGGTCGGACTCCGACTCTATCAACAAGTCGGGTTGTCTAGACCCAAAGTTAGTCCAACCCATTGTCATCCCTACAAGAGAGTGAATATAATAGGACTATGTATAACACATCATTTAGTAACATACATGGGCTTTGGATTTTGAGTGAGTCATTACTTGTATGGATGTGTGCAACATGCATTTAGTAACATATATTGTCTTTACCTTTTAAGTGAGTCATTAATTGTATGGATACGTGTAAATTAGTTCCTTTTTTTTATTAGCCATTACTTGTCAATATCGATTATTTATCGGAAAATTAGGAAAAATTGAGGACTAAATTGCATAATTAAAAAAATTTAACTCAAATTATGCCTCTCTTCCTCCTGACATTTTGCTTCTGCCTCTCCCCCTCCCCTGTCTTCCTGTTGTTGTCTATTGCCTCTCCCGTTGCACAATACCTCCAACTTGTCGCGCCACCGCTACTAGCTCGCCTCCTAGTCATAGCATCACCACTCAGCTATCCACCTAAATTGACAAAGAAATGGTAGGCATCGTTGTGCCCACCAACTTTGAATTGTTCTTCTGCCGATAAATAGGCAGGAGATGAAGAGAATATATTATCACTTAAGCAAGCAGGGAGAAAAAAAAAAAGAAAGTGAGGTGAGAGAAAAGAGAAAGAGAAAGAGCGATACAAAATATTCTGTATATTTTTAGTCTAATTTTTTCTTGTAATTTTTCAGTTTTTCCAATAGTAAAAGTCTTCTATTTTTGTCCGTGACTTTACCCTAATTTGGGGGTTTTCACGTAAAATCTGTGTGTTCATTACTATTCTTTCAATCCTGTTTAGCTGCAAGCATGCTCTAATTTGGTCAATTTTCACAACAAGTGGTATCAAAGCAAGGTCATAAAATTACGACGAATTTTTTGGCGTAATTCGTTCGGAGTTCCGGTGAGCACAGTAAAAGTCGGTGAATAATAACCACAAGATGACAATTGTTCATTCATTTATTTTTTGCATTATACTGTGTAGCGACTGTAATTCACGTGTGCGGTACTATTCACGTATACGGTGCTATTCACGTGTACGAGTACTATTCATACATGCAGATACTATTCATACGTACAGGTGTTATAAGGATGCTTCTAGTGATTTTAGGATACCCATTGCTATTCGTCAAAGAGACAAGCTTAATCTAGGTATATATTTTTTTTCATTTTTGTTATATGTTAAAAATTAATTATCACTTTGTTTTGTTTATAATGTTATTTTTTTTGTCTTACAGTTACTTGATGGGACTAATTGGGAAGTGATGTTCAAGAATTTCAATGGATTGTAGTTGAATTATGAGTTAATGTGTGAAAGGAATTTGAGCATATTTGAATTCATTAATTTTAAGAAAAAGAAATAGATTAGAACACAAAATATTGAACTAAGTTAATCTCTGTTTGATACAATTTAAAGTTTCAAGAAAGGTATATTGTTATTATTATTAAACTAAATATAATTTCCAAATAATATAATTTTATTTGTTTACTATGACTCTTATTAGATCAAGTAGTTCTATAGATCCAATTTACTTTAACTATATTGATCTTTTAACGAAATGAGTTTTTAAAGAATTGAGCTTGATAGATGGGAGTGATTTGAAAGATACTCTTAGATGAGAAAACAATTGATATGTTATTTGGTGCACTGAATTTGCATGATGGTGATAATAAGTTCATATAAATGATAAGGATTTTGTACCAAATGAGAATTAAGGTCAATGCAATTTATGCGGATATTTGATTGAATGAAGTCCCATATTTTTCATTGCTTCTCTTCTTTTAATTTTATCTAGATTTGATGCATATGTTAAATTCTATGTATGAAATATAAATATAATTATAAATTTGTTTGTTTCAGGTTTCACTTATAGTTAAGTGTTTCCTTAGTATCAACTCTTGTTATAATACTTAGAGAGTCACATAACTTTATTATTCTTTTTATTTGATGTTTTAATGTAATTATTATTTATTATATGATAAAATTATAACATTTTAAGTATTTTTTATTATTCTTAAATTATATTTTATGATAATTAAATAATCTTTTTATATTAATTGTGATTATTTTTATGTGAAAAGAAATATTAATAAAACTAAAAAGATTGTTGTTATTTCACATTTTTATTGTTATTATTTTTAGAAACATATTTGATGTAAAATTATAAATTATATAATATATATAATATATCGATGAGCTTGTTTGAATTAACAAAAATCATCAAATATTTTATAATTTAAAAAATATCCGAAACGGTACCTAAAATTGATCAATACCTAAAATTGATCAACACCAATACAATTCCATGGCAAAACTAAATTTGGTACTAATACTGATGCAATATTTATAAGATTGGTTAGGATAAACAAAGATTATTATGATGCATTATTGCTTTCTTTTCTTTAGTATATGTGAATGTATGGGTTAAATATGTTCGTCATCTCTTATTTGACTTTTTTTTAATAATATTATTGTCGTACAATTTTAATATGGATTAAACTAAAAACAATTACATCAAAAGAGGAATTCGATATAATTCACTTTAAGAGAATAATTCACAATGGTTCGGAATGTTTACCTTAAAAAACATACTATCATTTGTATTTTTAAATAATTAATAATATTTTAAAGTATTTATTTAAGTTATTGTTTATACAAATAAAATTTAGTCACTATACAAACGATTCTTACTAAAATTGTAATATTTTGTTTTTATGAATTCCCATTAAAGTAAGATTATGTTATTTTTAATTAATATCTTGGAACATTTAAAGTTTATAATGCAATTAATTTAGTATAAAAAGACTTTAAAGCTATGTTTGGTTGGACGTCATATTTTTAATGGAATAGAATATAAATTAATGTAATATTAGAAAATTGTTGTTTGGGGAAGGTGGAAGAGTTCATAATGTAATATATTGAAATGTTGTTTGGAAGAAGAGTTTATAACATAACATAATGAAAAGTTGTTTATCATTTTACATTCTATCTTAAACTCTTTAAATTAGAGGATTATTATTTTTGCTGTTTAGGATGAAATAAGATTTATGAAACTTTTCTCTTCTATCACATTCTATTATAAACTCTCGTCTCAAACGATAAAATAATATTACATTCTATTTTATTATATTAATAAACCCCGACTAAATATAGCTTAAGAATCACGAGTCACAATGAGGTAGCTACCAATTTACTCTCCATTATTGATCCGCAAAAGAATATCTTATCCAAAGGTTTCCGTCAAGAAAATGGGCCAGTGAATCTAGCCCAATAAAATTATGGTTTCAACACAAACAACAACATCATCACCAAACAACAACATCATCACCAATATTAAGACCATCTCCGATCATTCTATTAAAAATTTATACTAAATCTAATGTACAAAAGAATATTTTAAGAATCTTTTTACATCAAATAGGGTTACTTCAACCCATATACACTAAATTTAGTAATCAAGTATTTTCAAAGAATATTTAACAATAATTTAGTTATTAACTAAATTAATTTATATATATACAATGTTATTTATTTATTTGTTTAAAATAAAATAAATCATTATTCTTAACTAATTAATATTTACTTTATATTAAATTAATATTATTTATTATATATAATTAATATCATTACAACAACAAATTAATAACATATACAAATATAATATTTTTATTGCACATTTAACCTCTAATCCTTTGAATTACCATATCGTTCTCACAAATGTTTAATTAGTATATTACGAAGTTCATAATGAACTTCTTTATTTTTAATTTGCTTACGTCTAGCAATGAATTATTGAAATATAATTATATCGCCTCTATTAATATTAATTTCAGAAATTGATATGAATTTATTAATGAATTTATAACACTTATAAACAATAATTATAATTAAATATTAAAATAAATTTAATATTATATTCAATATTAGCGTCATTTTAAATGTTTCAATGAGATTTTTATAATAATATATTTTGTATAAAGTAATATGTATTTTAAATTCAATTACTTAATAGATTATGTAAATAAATTAAATTATGAGAAGGACATAAAAGAAATATGTAAATAAAAAATTAGTTAACAATGTCATTTTATAACTTTTAGTCCATAAATAGTAATTAGTATGTTACTATTTATTACATCAAAATAGTGTCCAATCTTAGTGTGTTCCTTAGAGTGAACTTATCCCGTGTTTTGGGGTGTTGGTGGGAGATTGCTGACCAAAATCCGGAAAGGTCTAATATTATAGTTGAGATATTTTATTATTTAAATAAAATGATAATTACTTCCGAAGCCATATCCGAATAAGAAATGGGTTCTTAAAAACACCCAAACTTCAGCACGTTCAAGCAATAAACCTTCGATTTCCTGTTATTATTATCGACCGAACCTAGGGCAGGAGCAGAAGGGTTTGGGCTTCAATTTCAGATTTTCCCCAATTCGCAACACCTCAAAAATCGAACTAATTGTAACCCAAAATCGGCGGCAAAGAGATTAACGAAACTTCCAATTGAGAGAAAGAGAGGCATTTTGGGAGATGAAGACCACCAAAGGAGGCAAAGTCATGAACCCTACGGATGCATACCGGAAGGAGATCCGTAAGAAGGAACTAAAACGGGTAGATTTTCCTCGTTGCCTCTTCAAATACGTTAGGTTCTTGTTCTTTATGAGTGATTTGAATTGGTTGTTGTGGGTTGAAGCTCTTTTCGGGATTTGGTTTGATAATTGATGGGGGAAGAGAACCACGGGAAAATTGGGTTGAGAAATTGGCTTCAGTTATGTTCGCGCTTCATTTAATTTCGGATATTTTGATTCTTGAGCTAGCTGTTTCTTTTGTTTCCTATTTTACTTAATGTTCTTGAGTTTATTCTTTATGCTTTCATTATGACTTCGTTGGTTGGCAAGTTTCTCGGTTTGGATGTAATTTAGATATCCTAGTGTACTTGTTGACTATTCAGATAACCAGAAGGATATATGAATTTTTAATGCTTTTGTCGTTCTTCTTTTCCTTTTGGGTTAAGAATAATACCAAGAATAGTTCCGCTCCTTCTTAGGTTTTCCAAATTTCTTATCGTATACTGCTGAAGGTGTATATTAAATTTAGTCAGTATTCAGCTGTGCTCTTTTTTGCTTGTTTAGTTTACTTTAGTTTGTTGATCAAGATTTTGGAAGGGAACGTTATCTACATTGTTTAATTTCCATTTAGTTGTACCATCTTGCATTTGATTACGTAATGAACTTTTTGTGCTTTTATTTCTGGTGATCTCTGAGTTGATTTCATGCTAGACGTTGCATCTATTTTGGTTTTCTTTTCATGGGCCAACTTCTTCTCTGCGGATCAACATGCTTCTTGCTATTACGTGATTATTTTACACAACTGAGTGTTTCTCTGTGGTAAGAGAATTGGGGCATAATTGTGTTTAGATGACAGAATAAAACTACTAAACTATTTCATTCTTATTCTGTT
>JAOSBM010000007.1:18783469-18798976 GCA_027568955.1 Erythroxylum tenue
TTGCACTCATTCTCAAAGAAAAATATTTTAAAATCAAACATATGATGAGATATTTAAGAAAAAGGCAAAAGCTTTTTGAAATCATTATCTGAATGAATATATTAGACTATTATTAGTATTTTTTGTTTAAAAATTTACAGGAAAAATAAACATATAATTAAAAATCACATCTTTAATTGTGGTAAGAGCATTGTCTATATAGTTTTTGTGGCTACTGTTATTTAAGTATTTTATCATTTATAAATCGTAATCATGGCCACATTCACGCCAATAATCCAACTAAAACATTGAAACTTATGTATATATATTGTTGTGCTAATTTGGTGATGAATGATTCAATAAGCTAAAAACGAATACTTTTATTAAGTAATTTCCAGGGTTTCAGTTATATATATAATTTGCATAACATGTGCATATATTGAATCCACGTAAGATTATTAGTTGAAATTAAATATAAGTAGCAAACCAAGTAGCTGGGATGAGATGAATTAAAACCAGTAGATGAAGCAAAACGGCAGTGCGACAGTGCAGTGGGAAAAAAAGAAGACCACTCCAACAGTTAAATGGGAAGCAGACCAACAACGCTAGTAGCTGGACAAGAGAGCATTAAAACGACATTGAAGACAAAAGACAATCAAAATGAAAGAAGTAAAGTAGAAGAAGAAAACAACAACAACAGAGGAGAGCATAAATGCAAGGGTACAGTCTAAGAGATAAAAAGCACAGCAGTCAACGCCAACACTGTAAAACAATCTCACTGGCGTCTGGGGACTGGCACCATCTCCTGGACAGTGGCATAGGCAGATGGATGGTGGCTGATTGGCAGCAGCGGCGGGTTAGAGGGCTGTACGAAGGTGAGAATTGAGTGAGAAGGGTTTTACTTTTGAAAAGGTGGGTTTTACTTTTGAAAAAAATAAAAAAAAACTCATCAATGTTTTAGAAAGAAAAAAACTAAAAAAGTAAAATAAAAAATAAAAAATCATTGATCCAATGGCCAACCGGGTCGACCAGTCCCAGTTTAACTGGTAAATTGACCGGTTCTCACTGGTTCAATTGAGGACTGGTTTTGAGGGGTTACCCGGACCGGATAGCCTACCGGCCACCAATTGAACCAGTCCGGTCCGGGTTTCAAAACCATGCTCTTACCCATATAACAAAGGTCTCTGTTGGCAGATTAGGTCTAGGAGTGATCTTTGCGACAAGCCCTTTGTTCAATTCTTTCTAAAACTACAGCTTCTCGTTCAATTCTTTTCACATTGAGAATTCTTTGTGACTTCAGGCATAGCCAGCTCCTATAGTATGACGAGCTTTCTATAAAAACTTTTTCATATTTAGATTCAAAGGATTAATTAATCTCACTCTTCTATGACAATTGGAGTGAGATAGGCCCAATTTGTCATAACATATTCCTACATCTCAGTTGCAAGTTTCCCCTAAATTCTAAAGTTAGAATTTAGATAAACAATAATGAATGATGAGGTGTACCTAAGGATATGTTGCATTTCCTATCATAATACCTACTAATTTTGAGAAGTCAAGATAAATATTTTTGGTTACGCCGTAATTCTGAGAGATATACAAATGTATGTACTAAAGGGCTTATTAGAGACAAAAGTCCTATGTTGGAAGCTTGGGGACTAGGTTTGAACCCATACCATCCTTCAAAAGGAGTCTTCCATTTACAACTTTTGTAGGAAGCTTGTTTAACAAGAACACAATTGTGTTTGTTACTTATACCCAGTACTCCTTAGGCAAACCTTTCTCATAAATTAAACATCTTACCATCTAAAAAAGGGTCATGTTCTTCCTTTCATTAACTCCATTTTGTTGTGGAGTCTATGAGATTGTCAATTGATGCTTAATGACAGCTTCCTCATAAAACTGATTAAATTGGTATGAAGTATACTCCTTATCATTATCAGATCTCAACATTTGAATGGTACAGCCACTTTGGTTTTCAATCCATTGCCTAAATCTCTTGAAAATTTCTACAACTTTAAACTTAAATATGAGAAGATAAACCCAGCACATGCAAGTGAAGTCATGAATAAAGATTATATAATATTTACTCCCTTTTAATGAAGAAGTTTTTTTTTAGGTCTTTCAAGATCAGTGTGGATGAGTTGCAACTTTTTTGTTGCTCTCCAGGCATATTTTTGGAATGAAAATCTTGCTTGTTTTCCATATCGACAAGCCTTGCAATATTTTAATTCTAATTCCAAGTGAGGTAAGCCATTGATCAACTCCTTTTTTGTGTGTGCATATTTAGCATTGTTGTATAATGAAAATGACTTAGGCTCTTGTGCCAAATTTCAACGTTGTTTCTGATGACAGGATAAGTTGCTTACTTCTCCTCTATTGAATAAAGTGAGAAAATTTTGCCTCTTATTTTGATTTTGAATACTTCATCATCGTCTACATCCTTGATCAAACATTACTTCTTCTTAAAGATGATTGAAAAACCTTCTCAACTTACTGCCTAACACTTGCAAGTTTTGATCAATGTCAGGTACATACATAACGTTATAAATTAATTTTGTACCTGTGCAACTTTCAATAGCTATGATTCCCTTTCCCTTGATTGTGATGTGTTTACCATTGCCAATTCTAACTTTTGATATTTGTTATTTGTCCAGATCTCTGAAAAGTTCTAGATCACTAGACATATGATTGGTACTTCCGCTATCCACTAGCGAACATTCACTTGAGCTACTACTAGTGAAACAGGTTGCTACGAATAATTGTTCTTCCTCCTATAAGTTAGCAACTTGAGCCTCATTCTTTTGTTGCAAGTTACTTTTGCAAATTTTCTCGTGATGCCCAGCTTATTACAATTTGCACAATTGACATCAGGTCTTCTCCAACATTTGAAAGGAGGATGACCTTTTTTTCTACAATGCTTGCAAGGAGATAATTTTTTGTTTTTTACTGCAGTACTGTTGATGGTGATACCAGATTTATGTTGTGAATTGAAAATTTGTTTCTTAAATTTCTTCTCCTTGCTTTTTTCCTCCTTGGTTGACTTGCAACTCAACTTGCAATGCTCCTTCTACAAAACCTTCAACCCTTATTAGGTTTCTTTATTCCTGAGCCTACAAAGCATTTACTAGTTCCGCCAAAGTAACTTTTGACAGATCTTTAGTATTTTCCAAGAAAGAAATAGTAGATTCAAAATTTTCAAGAATAGTTACAAGTATTTTCTGAATAATTCTAGAGTTAAAAAATTCAGAACTAAGTAACCTTATTTTGTTGACAATTCTGAGAAGCTTATATGCATACTCTTTGATTGTCTCAGACACCTTCATTTTCTATATTTTAATTTCTCTAACCAGGTTCAACACATGCATTCCTTTAATCCTTTCATTTCCTTCATATTCTCTTTTGAGGAAATTCCAAATTTCATATGTTGATTTCAGGTTCATGATTAAGGAAAAATTTTCTGGTGAGATAACAACAAACAAAGAAGGTCTCGCCTTTGACTTTCTTTCTTTCTTCTCGTTATGATTTTTAATCTACGCCATTGTTGGATTTGCCAACAATGGAGGAACTTCTTAATCCTACTCTATAAATTCCCAAAGGTCATTTTCCTCTAGATGTGTCTCTATTTTGGCTGCCTAGATATGAAAATTTTCACCATTAAACACGGGTGGTGCTAGTACTGTGAATGGTGTTTCAGAATTCATGGATGTAATGAAGCAAGGTGTTTAGGTTTTTATGGTGGGTTTCACTCAACTAACTCACAATTTCCTTTAAGAAGGAAGCTTTGATGCCAATCTGATAGTTTTTAAAGCAAAAAATAGTATAGAATTGTAAGTTTTGGAAGTAAAAGGCTGATTATTCCATTGATTGATGAAGTGCTTAAATACATAAATTTGCAACATAAAATGAGAAATAAAAGCGACAAACTAGCTAAACTTTAGCCCTAACAATAACAACTACTATATAAAATCAAAACAACTCCCAAAATCATGGTCTTAAAATCTAGACACATTCAGTAGTATCTTTGACATGTTCACTCATAATTCAAGCAACTTTTACTAATTCCGCCAAAGTAACTTTTGACAGGTCTTTATTATTTTCCAATAAAGAAAAAGTAGCTACAAAATTTTCAGGAATAGTTACAAGTATTTTCTGAATAATTCTAGAGTCAGAAAATTCATAACCAAGTAACCTTATTTTGTTAACAATTATGAGAATCTTATATGCATACTCTTTGATTGTCTCATATTCCTTCATTTTCTATATTTCAATTCCTCTAACCAGGTTCAACACTTGCATTCTTTTAATCGTTTCATTTCCTTCATATTCACTTTTAAGGAAATTCTAGATTTCAAATTCATGATTCAGGAAAAAATTTCTAGTGACATAGCAACAAACAAAGAAGCTCTTGCCTTTCACTTTTTTGCTTTCTTATCATTGTGATTTTTAATCTACGTCATATTTATATATTTTAAACATTGCCTCCATTTTGGTTTCCCAAATATGCAAATTTTCACCATTAAACATAGGTAGTGCTAGTGCTGTGAATGGTGTTTTAGAATCCATGGATGTAATGAAGCAAGGAAACAGGTTTTTATGGTGGGTTCCACTCAACTTTCTCACAATTTCCTTTAAGAAGGAAGCTCTGATACCAATCTGATAGTTTTCTAAATAGAAAATAATATAGAACTGTAAGTTTTGGAAGTAGAAGGCTGATTATTCCATTGATAGATGAAGTGCTTAAATACATACATTTGCAACATAAAATGAGAAATAAAAGCAACAAACTAACTAAACTTTAGCCACTAACAATAACAACTACTAAATAAAAATCAAAACAATTCCTAAAATCATGGTCTTAAAATCTCGACACATTCAGCAGTATCTTTGACATTTTCACTCGCAATTTAAGCTGTTGCCATGGCACAATCTTCACTCACTAGATGGATTCGAGAACAACTCCTTGTAACTAAAGAGTTCAGGACCTGTAACCAGAGAACCCCAAAAGCATAGAGATTCTAAAGAAGATCCCACATACAGACAAGTGCAAGCATAACCCAGGTGCAAGGAGAACCCATTGAACAGGAAGATTGTAACCCTTTTATAATTCTAATTGTCATTATGACCATAGCTCTAGACTTCAATACCAAGTTTGATGATCCAACTCTACCCACTACACTAAAAGTTCATATTCAAATTGTTGGAGTCGACCAAAAAATACTTTGGAAGAAAATTGTCAAGAGTTCATCCTTTGAACCTAAGGAAGAAAAAGAGAATAAGATTTTTCAAATGACATACTTTTGAAACTAAAAAGCCAGACCAATATTACTTTTATAGAAAATTAACCCATTATGCAAAAAGATGTCACGTGACAATGGGCCTATATTTATATTTTTTAAACAGTGAATCCCACTTATTATATAACAGTAGGACTCACTTTTATTTAAAAAACAAATAATAATGTCGCGTCAACATTAATGTGATTTTTAACTGACGGAGAGTTAATTCTATTAAATTTTTCATTTACTTAAGATTTGTTTTGAATGTTTTGAAAATGTTGAGGTTCAATTTGAACACTTTGAAACATTAGAATCTATTCTTTATTCTATTGTAAACGTTGAGATTTCAGATATAATTCCAAACTAATTATCACCCTTCTCAAATTGTGACGTTTTAATAATTGTTTTTATGGAATATAAGCCATTTAACCAAGTATAAACCATCTGTAAAAATCATAGTCTTATCAAAGTTGGGTATCATGATTTATTTGTTTGAGATGTTAGCATAGTTAAGTTGTTAAATAAAAGAAAACATATAATACTTGCAATTTACGTTGTCAATGTAGCAACAAAGGACTGTACTACATAATAATGAAAACTTCTAATAAGTTTTCTTTAGATTACCAGAGGGAAGACTGAAATGTAGGCGCAGCCAATCAACACTAAACAAAATGGTTTGCTTTTGATTCTATATAATGCTCTCTGAATAAGACAATGACCTTAACTAGATCAATGAATGCAGAGGTGTCGACCATTACATTCTTCCAGGAGAACAGTACAAAAATGAAAAATGAAAAGCGTAAACCACTTGCTCTGGTTAAATGAATAATTATAATAAAAGCTGATAACTATGTGACTGCCTTTTTTTTTTAATCAGAAAACCGTAAGCAAATGTATGTTTCTAGCCTCTTTACCCTCTTTCGATGTTAAAAGAATTATATATTTCATGTCTGAGAAATCATTTCTGCAAAGGTTCTTGGTTTAGATTATCTTCTTACAGAGTTATGATGCCTTCATGGAAGAACAACACAGACTAAGTTCTGGATTGCCTGCCACATGAGCTCTTAACTATTATGGGCCATAGATGAAGCAACCTAAAAGCGGAGAGAATGAATGAATGAATTCGAATAAGCATTCTGCATGCATAACTAGGCAACTATACAACACATGATGCTACGACTACAAAACTTCTATTCCTATTTCCTCTATTCTAATTCCTGTAGACAATCAACACCATTGAAGTATCTGCATCATCCCACGTTCCCAGTATTCATCAGGTCAACAAACTTGTGATCCTCGATAAAATGTCATCTCATGTTGCAACATTGGGGCTTTCCCGACTGTTGCAATCTATCCCAAAGACATGTTATCTGCCTTGGAGATTGGTAATGTGCTGTATAATAATCCTCAATGCACCCAAACTGACAGAACTTCAAGCTATGTACATATTGCACAGGTTTTGAACTGTTAAACTGCTCCACCCACATTCCCATACTCACATCTTCCATCTTGAACAACTGCACAAAGGATAATATCCATCCAGCGATGGCAAAGAAGAAAAAGAGAAGTTAAAAAATACTCTATAAGGCTACAATTCTTCATTATATGGAATCAAATAATTGTAGCAACTGCAGATAACTTACCCTTAGTTTATGTCTCTCGAACTCAGAAACAATGAAACGTGCAATATCTGATGATAAAATGTAGCCTGGCCCATTTGCATAGGGTGGATAAACTTCTTCTGGCCACTCCTGAAACCACCACCAAATAGAAATAATGGGAAGACAATGTCAATAGAGCAAACTGAGCAATGAAATCAGGAATCTCACTCTAAACTCAACTAGATTGGCAAAACAGGAAATCAACCAAACGTGCAATAAATAGCAGAGGTACCATAGCTAATGGTTCTATTTTAAAACCAGATATATCATACAGGTTCTTATCAACAAATACTAGTTCTCTAGATCCCAACCTATCCATGACAAATGTCAAACAACCACCAGAAATAGGAAAGATAAAGGAGCCATGCTGTCCTTTCTTTACCAAGTAAAGACTTGATCAAGAAAGGACCACCATAAAGTATAATCTCGTTCACTCCCCAAAAGAAAGAATCAACCAGATTTCAGTTATGGCAGGACCTGCTGTGCAAGAAAGAGTTGGCAGAGCATTGAAGTTACAGAACATGGCATGATCCTGAAGCTTTGCACATCTATTACAAAGAGGAGAAGCAGCCTCCTCCATTTTCAGGTTAGAGTCTTGACATCAAAATTATGGGACAGATTTATAAAATGTCTCCTTAAAGTCCTAATTGGGAGCAGTTTAATAGAACTAAAGGTTGAGTAATTAGATATATCAAACCTACCTCATATGTCACAGCCCATTTGCCATGTCGCAAAACTTTATAGTAGTAATTTATATTCCCAATGTATAAGTTTCTTCCCCTTGGAACTTTTCTTGCTTCATTGATGACTGCATCCACTCTTATAAATGTGTCATCGTCACCCTTCATAATGTACTTCGCACGAGCTGTGCGGACCTGAGAACAAAATAAGACAATGCAATTCGAATTATCACTAGAAGCAACAAGCAGATTAATAACTTTCTTCATGCCTGTATGGTATTTTCTCACTCACCCCATATTCACAGATGGCAACTGTTTTTAACACCACTAGGTCATAGTTATCCATGTAAGGCACTATAACGATATCCCCAAAAAATTCTGCCTCTTTCTTCAACTCAAAATTCACTTCTTTTCGAGGATGCTGTCCGAAGATCAACAAGAAGAGTTAAGTTGACATCAAATCAAAGTCATCATATTAAGGACTAATCACTAAAGATGCAGGTGCGAACAATCTTCACATACCAGTGCCACAAAGAAGCGGGCCACTACATTTGAAGATTTAATGAGACTATGCTGCATCCAGGACTTCCTTATAGCCATCCGCTCAGCAAAATGGTTACCTGCAGAAAGAACACCAATGAAAAGTTCATTGGATCCCTCAGGAAGCGGTGGGGCTCTCCATCTGTTAGACATCTCTAGATGCCTCTGAGGAGCAAAACTAGGATGAGTTGAGGGCAATGAAGCAGCAAATAAAGACAGGATATCAATGTCCCCGTTCACAGTAAGTCCAGTGGCATCCTCAAGAGTAAATCCCTGCCACCGATACCAAATAGTATAAAGAACTATCCGCGTTGACGCTGACATTTAAGTGGTGTAGGGTAATACTCACAGTGCGATAGGGAAAAGAAGTGACATGCCTCCCATCCACATTAACATGGAAACCCTCCAAACCAGCACTAAGAGTTAGAACAAACAACTTCTCCTCTGTAAATGGGAATGGCCAGTCAAAAGCCACCCTTTTCGATCGGCCAATAAGCCTTTTTAACCACCAAGTTGCCTTTGACTCCTCTGAGCGATTGTCATCGTCACGGATCCACTTTTCACACTTCACATGATTGTCAACTGTAGCAATAGCCAGTACGAAGGATTAGCAATTAGGTAGAAAGACAACCAGAAAAGGTAAGCCAGTTTATCTTTCAGTATTTGTTATTTTGCTAAGAAAGACAATTTCTTTAAAACATTATGAGCTCCGCAATAAGAATCCATAACTACCAATATATACCAAATCCCACTAAGAAAAAAAAGAAAAAGTATTTATGCACACGGTATCTCAAAATAATCAGACGACATTTATCCATCAAACACCAGAACAAAATAAAACTGAACTCACCAGTCTCTTCATTTGCCTTAGACTTCCATCCCTCACATCTCAAAGCAGTTCCCCACTGCATTCTATAACAAGTATTCTGCTCAATCACCGGCTTTCCACTCCAATCGCCTTTCATTCTTGGGTTGAAATGCAAAATCCTTGGTGGGTCTTCGCCTTCCACAGTCTTCAATCCCTGCAACTCCATCATAAACTGTGACACCATCAAAGAATCACCCTCTTGAACCAGTGATATCTTTGGATCACGCTCCGCATGAGCAGCTCTCGGCTTCCCCACCAAGGTTATATGTGAGCCCAAAGTTAGGCCGCAAGGTAACTCCATAACTTTCCCTCGCGCGAAGAACTCAGCCCCAGACAGCAAAACCGAATGGGGACAATTTTCTAATTGGTTCTCAGATTTCTTCACGTCCACGACCTGAACCAAACCCGCTTGAATCTCTTCCCAAACCTTTCTCCCAACCTCCCAAGCAGTTTTTGCATTCTTGTGGAGCTCCAAGGATCCATCTTTTTTAGTGGGGTCGAAAGTTTTGATGTCAAAATCCAAATTTGACAAAATGTTATTGGGTTGCTCATCATTTTCTGAGTTGAAGAGCAGGGACTGAGTCGGCTGGGCCAAGTTCTGGGAAACCCATAAAAGTGGCCGAGCAGGAGCATCCTTGTCCTGCAAATTCTCTTCGCTTTGAAGTATAAAAGGACGAGTTAAGGGTTCTTGAGACACAGAACCCAAGCCACCGTTGAACACAAACGGAATTTCTAAAGTTACGAGAACTACATACAATAACCCAACACCAATCAGGAATTGAATCGATCTTTGCCTGCTCAAAGACAATAACATATCGAATCTATCCAGCTTTGTCTCGGATTTCCTTCTCTTCATTTTTAGAAAAAGAAAAAAGAAATCGAACCCCAGAACCAGAACGAAAATGAAAGATACAATCTTTTTCAATGAAATACGAGAGTGCAATGATGCAAAGGACTAGAAAGAAGAAAATTAAGTCCACAGGAGAGAGGGATGCAAGAGCGATGGGCTTGGAGAGGAAACTGATGGCTTTAAGGGAAGATTTTGGGCATGTCAGTCTTTTTCCCTCTTCCTCTGTTCA
The DNA here is from genome assembly GCA_027568955.1 of Erythroxylum tenue. NCBI lineage: Eukaryota > Viridiplantae > Streptophyta > Magnoliopsida > Malpighiales > Erythroxylaceae > Erythroxylum > Erythroxylum tenue. The sequence goes on from JAOSBM010000007.1 coordinate 18,793,556, forward strand.
ATGGAAAAGGTTTCATAATTTTTCGGGAAAGAGAGGGAAAGAGAAAGAAAGTGGGTCCCGCTTTCAAACCGTTGGACGCATGAAAATTAAAAAAAAAAACAATATTCCGCCGTTATAACATGACGACATCTTTTTAGGCAATTGAATAGACATTTTGTTAACAGATTATTATTTTAAAAGAAAATAAAAATTTTAATTAACATGAGTTTAAAATGGCAATTAAAGAGATCCAAATACATCTCGTCTACCGAAATTAAATATTAATATTTATAATTGAAGTACAATAATGAACCTTTTTCGAATTATAAAAATATAAAATATAAAAAATTACCTATAATTAATAAGCGCACACACATGTCACACACATGTCACCCGCATAAGAATAACATGCATAACTCAAAAAATGGTAACTAAAACTTTGCCACATATAAGGTATAAGTAGAATTTTGCAACAAATCAGGTATATTTCTGTTACTATTTTTTTAATAACTTTGTTTCTAAATGTGCAACATATAATGAGGATCTTTTTTTTTGTCTGAAATTATTATTATTCTATTTTAATTATTTTTTACTTTTTTTACAGTTTTAATATTTATTTAACCTTTTTTGTTATATCTTTATATCACATCGTGAGTTTACCGAAAATAGTCTCTCTTTATTATATAAGAGTAAAGCTGCGTATTATCAGATTTCTCCAAATCTTGTTTTATTACGAGATTTCGAACGAGGAATGATAATGAAGTAGAAATACTTGTAATACTTGTGTTAGAACAAAATGTTTATAATTTGCACCGTTGTAACATATTCTTTTACCTCGAGCATAAGTTAAAATACTATGATTATCTCAAGTTCAACGCTTTAGAGCATTTGTTCGGTACAAAGTAACGGTAGCAGGGGATATTTTGAAAGTTAAACGGACAAGATTACAGATTTAAGACACAATAAAAGTAAAACAGGCACTGGCTCGCCTCTATTTTGTTCTTTTCCTATTGTTTTGAGTTTCGAAAAATCATATCTCCCTCGTCAATGCATTGCAGCAACGGGAAAGGAACTGTTCTTTGTAGCTCTATTCTTGCCGATCGGCATAACAATAGGGATAACAAATATTATGAAGGAAACAGTCAAACGCTTCAGTTCCACAAGTCTTGGAATTGGCAAGGTCATATACTGTGTTGATGTAGCCATAAATCATATTTTAATTTTTTATGATATTAACTTAAAGTAATAGTAGCATATTATTAGAGATATGTCTTGTATAACAATAACAGATATATAATTTTTTTATATCACGGAAAAGAAAACAAAAGGAGGCTAGCTCCGACAATCTAATCCCCTACGAAGGGAACGAGTGTAAAGGTATCCTTGCTTGTCCCGGTGGAGGTCATCCAAAATACTCCAGGGAGGTTCCCGCAGTAAATGTAGGCCCGATGATGAGATCGAGGCTAGAGAAGCCAAAAGATCTGCACAGCGGTTCCCCTCTCGAGGCATGTGTTCCAAATGAACATCCCAGTTACGACGAAGTATTTCTCGAATACCTGTCACCAAAACAGAAAGCTCAGTCAAAACAAAATGGGAAGACGAAAGAAGGTTAATGACCTCAAGGGAGTCTACTTCCAGCAACACGCGTCGGTAACTCCAGTCCTAGGCCAGATTCAACCCAGAGTACACCCCGGTGAGTTCCACCAGAATAGGAGTGCCAACGCCAAGACGCTGAAGAAATCCCCCGCACCAGTTCCCCTGACAGTTCCGAAGGAGACCGCCAGCAGAAACAATATTAGAGCCCAAGTGAACGGCCCCATCTGTATTTAACTTAATCCAGCCGTCGAGAGGAGGAGTCCACCCAACCAACGATCCCATAGGCAGTCCCTAAGACGGAAAGAGCCTATGCTCCAGCGCACTCGCTCTACGGATCGAATTCGTATAAGCCATGACAATAGAATGCCCATTAGTTGGCCAAGTAAAACCCTGCTCAAAAATACTGCTATTTCTCCATTTCCACAAAAAGCAACAAGCCACCCCAAAGATAGTGGCCCACAGGACCTGCTGGACGTGCACATGATGTTGAAGATTAAAATGGAGCCAGTAGCCGAACTCCTGACGAAAAAAATCCCCACCAACCATGGTAACAGGAAATTGCTGCTAGAAAGAGTTGACCCGAGTACAATCCCTGTTGGACCCCACACCCCACACCCCACCTTTCGGTGTTTGCGAGTGATACCGCGGCGTGTGTTTGGGGGTGATATCCCGACGTGTGTTTGCGGGTGATACCGCGGCATCCAACACAAATTGGTATTGTCCTCTTTAGTCATGGGTGGAATCCACGATTCGAACCCATGACCTCAAGGTTTTGTTTCACTTTAAGTGAACGCCTCTCACCATTGAGCCAAATCACCCGCAAACACATGCCGGGGTATCACCCCCAAACACACGCTGCGGTATTACCCGCAAACACCAAAAGGTGGGGTGTGGGGTGTGGGGTCCAACATTAAAAAGGCTGTTACCAAAAATGCATGTACAATCCGATAATTGTGCAAAATGTGCATGTCACAATTAATAATGCATGATGTGCATTTTCCTAATTTCTCACAAAAATATCACAATTTACAATTCTAGCCCTAACATGGGTAACGGGATGTTACAATCTCGTAAAACATGAATGGTCGTTTCCTCTTGACCACAGTAAGGACAACCCGCCTCCATGGACAGATGACGGGTCACACGTTCTTGATTGGTGAGCAACTTCCGCTTAGTCGCCAGCCAGAGAAACGATCGAATGCGTTGAGGTCCCGCCCACTTCCATATGGCCTCCCAGTGACTATTGAAATCATCAGTATGGAAATGTTCAAGCAGATCGTAAGCAGCCACAACGGTAAATCGACCATTCGAAGCCGAGCCCCAGCTCAGCCGATCCTCCTCACCATCACAAATAAAGACCGACGCAATAGCCATGCAAACAGAAGCGGGGAGATAATTTTGGAAAACTCGCCAATTCCATTGGCCGTTGTTGTCGTGAAAATCCTGAATAGTAGGGTACAGGAGACTCTCAGGGATGTCTGTCTGAACCAGTAAATAAATAGGGCCCCAATCAGCTAACCAGTGGTCCAGCCAGAAGAGAATACGTCGCCCATGACCAACTTTCCATTTAACTCCTTGCTGAATGAATTTCCAAATGGCCGCAATCCCTCGCCAAGTCCTGGAAGTGCCAGACCGTGCTAAAGTGTGAGACATATTCGTCATATCAACCTTATATTTGGCCCGCAGAGTCTGGACCCAAAGAGTCTGGGGTTTAGTAAGGAATTCCCAGCCGAGTTTCATGAGAAGAGCATCGTTCATCGAACGAATACGCTTAAGGCCGAGACCCCCGGCCTTCTTGGGCTTACAAACATCCTCCCACTTCACTAGATGGATTTTGTGGCCTTCCTGCGGACCCCAGATAAAATTTCTCATCACTTTTTCTAGATCATCACACAGTTGCCGGGGAAGACGAACGGTTTGCATGGTAAAAATAGGGAGAGAAGCAATGACAGATTGGGTGAGAGTAACTCGACCGGCCACCGAAAGCATGCGAGCTTTCCACCCATTTAACTTCTGCTGAGCGTTATCCAAAATATATTGGTACGTATTACGATTAACACGCTCGTGAATCAACGGGGCTCCCAAATATCTCCCAAGATTGTTAGTTTGCATAACCTGAAGCGCTTGGCTCAGGTGGCGCGTCGTTTGGGTGGGAACATTCTTAGAGAAAAATAACCTGGTCTTATTGAAGTTAATGCATTGCATAGAAGCCTGACAAAAGGTGTCCAAAATCTGGTTGATAATTTGCGTCTGCGCAGTAGTGGCTTCACCAAAAAGAACTAAGTCATCGGCGAAAAGAAGATGAGATAGAGGAGGACCCGATAAACCCAAACGGATCGGTTGCCACTGGCCTTGAGTAACTGCCCGGGAGATGAGCTGCCCTAACCGTTCCATGCAAAGCACAAAAAGATAGGGGGAAAGGGGATCCCCCTGACGAATACCGCGGGAGGGAGTAAACGGATCAGAGAGAGAACCTTGCCAAGCGACCTGGAAAGAAACCGTAGTCACACACTTCATGATAATCCTGATGAGATTCAAAGGAATACCAATATCCGTTAAAGTACTGTGTATGAACTCCCAGCTAAGTCTGTCGTAGGCTTTCTCTAGATCAACCTTTAACGCAAGATAACCCTTGTGACCGGTTTTCTTTCGCATAGAATGGATCACTTCCTGAGCTATGATGATATTGTCGGTGATCTGACGTCCTGGAATAAAACTGCATTGGTTCTCCTTAACAAGATACTCCATATGAGGTTTTAACCGATTAACAATAATTTTAGCAATCACTTTATACATCACAGTACAAAGGCTTATGGGCCGAAACTGGGTGACTCTAAGAGGAGTGGGAATTTTAGGAATTAAGACCAAGATAGTTTGGTTTAAGTCCTGGTCCCATTGACCCTGGTGAAAAATACCTTGAATCAAGTTAACCACCGCAGGGCCAACCTGCCCACATTGGTTTTGGAAAAAAAGCGTATTGAACCCATCCACACCCACGACTTTATTAGGGTTAAGGGAAAAAACCGTTTGCTGGATTTCAGGAGCAGTGATAGGATGATCCAGGTCGTGAAGCCGATCCGGGGAAAGAGAAGGAAAGTCCCTAGAAGAGTCCAAAGAAGTGCGCACAGTAGAGGCAGGGGTGTACAATTGGAGTAAAAAGTTCCGCACAAGGGTGCTGAGTTGAGCAGGACCCGAAACAAGCGCCCCATTGGTATCCAAGAGATGATCGAGATGTAACTTCCTCCGTTTAGTAAGAGTGACAGTATGATAGAATTTGGTATTCCGGTCACCCTTAGAAAGCCAATCACATTTAGCACGTTGATGCCAGAAGATTTCTTCTTCACTTAACACTTGAAGAAGGTCGTTACTCAACCGTTGTTCTAAATCCAACAACGCATCAGACGTGTCAGTTTGCATCGCTCGCTGGATGCCCTCCAGACGGGCTAGAAGACGTTTTTTTCGATGGAAAATATGTCCAAACACCTCATGGTTCCAACGCGAAAGGTGATAAGCGAAAGTCTTTAGAGATGTGCTAAAAGAATCAGCCGCCGGCAGCCAATGCTCGGCCACAACCTCGTTGAAATTCGGATGAGTAAGCCAGGCGTTTTGGAAATGAAACCCAAAGGAGGGATTCACCGTAGGAACTGAGGTCTTGAGATGAACCAACAAGGGACGATGATCGGAACCCAGGAAGGGGAGATGTTGATTAACCGTGAGAGGAAAAGCTTGAAGCCAAGAAGTCTAGCCAACCATCCGATCTAAGCGAGCCTGAGTCAAACCACGGCGCCAGGTGAATTTAGATCCCAGAAAACCCAAATCATGGAGCCCGCAGTGATGAACCCAATC
>JAOSBM010000007.1:18799076-18809581 GCA_027568955.1 Erythroxylum tenue
AATTCCGGGGTACACTATGCGATCCTTATCAAAGAGTCATTCAGAAATCAAAGCCCTCATTAATACCATGAATATTTTCAATTGGATTGAACCATTCAACGTCACACAATTTCCTAAATTCTTTGCCCATTTTAGATTACCTTCCATATCAAAATTGAACTCTTGGGGACGAAATTAAACTCCATTTCTTCATAATAGTCGTAATCCTATATCTCTCGTTCACAACAAATCAGAATTCATCTAATTCGGATAAGGATTGAGAAGGTTAAGGTCAAAAATAAAAAAGTATATACAATCTGTCAAAAGAAAGGTACTCGTCGCGACGTACAAGGAGGTCCTCGTCGCGATCAGCTCAAAAGGTCAATCACACGTCGCAACGTACGAAGAGGTCTTCGTCGCAACGAGCTCATAAGTGATTCATGCGTCGCGACATACAGAAAAGAATACGTCGTGACGAGCTCCCATGACACGTCGCGACGTCCAAATTGATTCCAGGTCGCGACGTCTGGTTCTGAACCCGACTTCCCCGATTTCCATTTGCCTTCCCTCTATTTCAAACACCTCTAACATGACACGGATATGCCTAGGATCATTCTCCTAACTCATTCTTACCTCAAACACTCACATGCAACTCCAAAGCTTCAACATTTATACTCAACCCTCAACGAAATTACTTCGGAAGAACACGGACTGAAACTAAGCATTCGACTCATCTTCAGATCTTAACAGAATGCTTACAAAACTTCAATCTAAAGTTCCAGAACAACATACTAACTAGTTCTAGCTCTCATTCAATCATCCACTCCATTTCAACACCGAATCTGACTTCTCAAGCTTACATGCATGTATTATCTACCTACTGAAAAAACCATCGGTTAACAACGACAAAACTCAAATGACCTTACCTTACTTGAATCCGCCAAGAAAACCAGCAAGGAAAGCAGATAAATCCAGCAAGAAAAGCAGACTAACACAACCAACAATCCCACAGACCTCTTTTGGATGTCTAAGTATATTCCACCGAGAACACATGCAGGAGCCTCTTTCTTAGTTCAAACTCAAACATGGTATAGTATGCATGTCTTACAAGTGTCCTAACCCATCAAGTCGTGTGTCATACACGTGTCCATTCTCATATAAGCCACTTGTCCCTAATATAGGTTGCCACATGCCATGCCATAATTGGCCCAAAAATCAAAATTTTCACAACATTCACTAAAAACTCCAAAATATCATAAATAAATTCCGAAATTGCCAAAACACATTTTAATCATATTTAACACTTCAATTGCACCCGGAAATGTCAAAGAATGCATGTACAATCATATAAATGTGCAAAATGTGTATGTCACAATTAATAATGCATGAAGTGCATTTTTCTAATTTCTCACAAAAAAAATCTCACAATTCACAATTCTAGTCCTAACATGGGTAACGGGATGTTACATTGACAATGAGCAATGACCACCGAAACCTCAATACCCTCTTTCCAAAGAAGCTAAATGCCCCCAGAAAAACCAGCCGCCTCCACTCGGAACGAGAAATCAAAACATAGTTTCCTAATAACAGTGTTAGCTCGCGGACCACTAATACGAGGCTCAAACAAAACCAAAATACCCGGTTGATACATACGTAAATAATTACGTAGTATGGCCTGGCTATTCAGCCCTCCCATGCCTTGAAAATTCCATAAGAAAATAGACATCATGGACATGTCGTTGACTCGGGCATCAACACATCCGATTGAACGGTATCAATATCGAAGAGTGTTCCCGAGCCGTCACTCTCCAAAATGTCCATTGCAAGAACCTCGGTCTCAACAATCATTGAGGGCCCTGCGGAGTCATCGGGGGGCTCAGTAGGCGGCAATAATTCTGGTGCTGACTCATCCCCTGCCCTAGCGGAAGTAGGAACTTCCTGCATAGGGCAAGTGTCTGTAGATGCGCAAACTGGAGGAGTAATTAAATTAGTATCACAAATCATCTTAGAGTGCGAAGCAAAAGTAACAGCAATATGTGTGTCAGAAGCAGAGGGAATTAGGGATACCTCGTTGTTTTTGGTCGCACCTACCTGAGGACTAGGGGCGTCCGTCGGACTAGGGGTAATCACGGAGGAAGCAGTAACCTTAGCTTTACTTTTGCTAGCAGCCCGGGTACGACGGTGACTATAATGGGAAGTGGATGCTCCATGGTGATCCTTTGAACATCCTATAGTAACCAAATCAGTCAAAGTCCAACGGGCCCCTGACCCTGTCAATTCTGTCGGTATTGTGGCAGTCTTCTCAGTAGCAGTGTTCTGCTGGTCTGGCTCACTTTCTGTCAAGGCTGTAAACCTTAAGCCACCCACTGGAGTAGGTAACGGTTGCTTGGGTGTGGGACGGTGATGGGATCGCTAAACTGAGGCTGGAGGGGAGCGTCGTTGCACCACCATCCAAGGCCCGTAGCCGTGGGCGCCGGTCACCGGCTGAGCGGCGACTGCTGGCTCCGTCGAGGCGCGTTGAGCGGTGTCTTGTCTCTGAGTCACCGGCGGGAGGGAGGAGACGTCGGACTGAACCGAAGGACACTTGCTGGCTTCATGTCCCACCATGCCACGAAAAGCACACTGTCGGAAGACCTTCATAAACCACCAGCACCGGCTCACCATCAAGTTCCACCGAGGAGGTTAAAGGGACGGTAAGATCAATATCGACAGCCACTCACGCAAACCTACCGCGCTGTATCTGCATGGTCGTTTCATCAATGCGTACCGTCTGGCCAACTTGGTTTCCCAACGCGGAAAGAATTAGAGGATGATAACGAGAGATCGACAATTCCGGGAACCTAATCCAGATGACTGCTCTGGTAACCTTTCCTTGGGAGGGACGAAAGCTGGGCGTCCACGTCTGGACAGACAATGCATGCCCGTAGATGACCCAAGGGCCATTGGTCAGAGCATTGAGATAGTCAGATTTATCGATGAATTTCACTAAATAATAATCATTGTCCAAGTCTATGAGCTTCATAGGACCTTTTGGCCGCCAAAGCAGAGCACCTTATAGCCAATCCACCGACCAAGTAGTTTAATGAAAACCAAGTGAGCCCACTGTTGGTCCAGCTTCTCTTTAAACGGTGTAGAGAGGAAGACACCCTTCCCTTCATCGCCCTTTAGCTGGATAATGTCTCCTTCAACTGTCTCAATCGGCTCTTCCACCGGCCAAGCATGGGACACAGGATCCACTTCCACCGTGGAAGTACCTAATACCGCACTATAAGAAGGTTTGGGATCTGGTGGAGGATCCTCTTCACGCTCACGAACCCTAACCTTCTTGGGGAGGTGGCCTTCAGGCAATGGGGAAGCCATGAAACCCACAAAAAGCAACGAGAACACCAGTAAGCTCTTGACGACAAAGATGAACAGTACAATGAGAGAGAGCTACCGTGTAGCCAGTAAGAAAGAGAGCTATTGAATGCTTAAGCAAATCCCTAGGCTGCCAGAGAGGTTGGTGGCCTTAAATAACCATGCAGCTGCCCAAAACCAGTTCAACAATAACAGATATTTAGACATATTTATATACGATTTTTTGGCTATAGATATTTAGACATATGTATAGCCAAAAAATCGTATATAAATATTCATTCATGAAAGAGTTCAAGTACGCTTAAATATATAGCTACTTTTTCTCAACTTCCTTTTATATCAAAGCTCTTTTGTGAAAAAAGATAGTTTTTGGTTCTTATTTTTTTTAGATAATTTATTCTCTTTAATAATGTTTGTTATACACCAACTGGTAAAGTTGTTCATTTATGATTATAAGTTACTGGTTCAAATCACAGAAACAATCTCTTTATAAAAATATTTAAAAATTTGCGTACATTATGATCCTTTTAAAACCTTCACAAAATAGAGAGACTTATGCACTAGATATATTGACCATTATTCTCTTTAATAGTGTTTGATATACGCCAAACTCTTTTAGTCCTTAAGATAATCACAATGGTGCAAATCCATCTCCTAATTCCTTTGTATACACTAAGACTATATGTTTAGTTGGACGTTAGGTTTTTAATAGAATGGAATGGATTGAAATAGAATGATTTATAATGGAATGAAATGTAAGTGGATGTAATATTAAAAAAATATTGTTTGGAAAAGATGAAAGGGTTCATAATGTAGTATAGTGAAATGTTGTTTACCATTTTATATTCCATCATAAACTCTCCAAATCGGAGGTAACTTAATTTTACTGTTTAAGATGATATGTAATGTAATGTGAAACTCTCCCCTTCCATCATATTTCATTTCATTCTATTATAAATCCTTCTCCCAAATGATGGAATAATATTACATTCTATTTTATTCCATTAATAACCCTCAAATTAAACATAACATAACACATGGATCCAGAACTTCCAACATTTAATTATAGAACTCTTGTTGTCTCGAGGTAAACAAAAATTGAAACGATATTTTTTAGAAATTAAAAATAAATTAATGAATAAAGTAGAGTAGAGTACAAAACTACTAGAGGAAGAGCTCTCTAGTAGTTAAGAAACACGATAGAGATATTACATAAAAGCAAGTGACAGTACAATCCCGTTTAGATATATTGACTAAGCATTGCACAAAAACAACATATGCTATTGACTCATTCCAAATTAGTAATCAAATCCACCCCCATCCTCTAAGCTTCCCGAAATGTTCCAAATTAGGGTTGGTGCTTCTATCAATCTGTGATACAAATCACGACTGTCCGATAAGGATCTTCACTGTTATCGTATCGAAACTTCATCCAAAGATGATTATATTACCTATCTTCCCTTAATACTTGTAATGAAGGTGGAGATCTTAAACTGTGGGTATGCTGTTAGCTCTCCGTACGACTTATAATATCTGACTTCCTCAGGTAAGATCTGACTTTCAGTCCTTGCCTATTAGTTTGTTCCATTTCCCATTAAGTATATTGCTCTCTCTCTTTGTGCATGATAGTTTGTAGCACTAAATCAGCTAAACATTCCTTGTCCTAGAACTTTTGTTGATTTCTTTCTTTTAGAACTTTTGCTGATTTCTTTCTTTCCATATCTCTTGGGTAGATATGGCAAGAGATAGAACCTTTCTCTTCTAGAATGGAGAGGAAGCTTGCACTTCTGCTAGAATCTCACCAACCTCGATGAGTGAATTTGATGTCCCATGCCAAGAAAGGCAATTTATGATCCTATTCCAATTGAAACTGGAAAAAGGGCATAGAAAGAATAGATGGTCCCTAGTTTTAATACCTCTTCTACACAAACAACAATTTTGGTACAAATTCTGGATAAATTGGAGTCTGTCTGTTGTTGCTACCTTATTCTTTACCACCAGCCATAGTAGGAAAGTCGAACTTGACCTGAGAATATTACACCATATAACTTTGGCCCAAAGATCATCTTGATTAGAGTGATAGAGCCATTTCCTGTATATTTTTCTATAAAAGGTTTCAATAGAAGATTCTTTCCATAGAAACAGTCCTGTAAGTTAGGATTAGGAGGGTATGGAGGTCTTAGATGACTGATTGAATTAGGAAATTGTATCCATTCATTATGATTTATAAGACTAGCTACCTTAGCTTTGTGGCCGTGATCTGAAAAACCAGAAACAATAATGAGGTTAGAGGAAAGGTGACCATAGCTCGTCCAATTATTGTGCCATAGGAAAGCAGTTTGGCCATTTCCAATTTTACAGAAGACATCATTTGCTACTTCTTCCGTTTTTCTTAAGATCGGATTAAGGAACCAAGAATGAGATGGCCTTATAGGAAGGGACCATATGTTGTTCCCTTTCAAAAAGTGGCTATAGAGCCATTTCATCCATAATGAATGCTTATCCTAGATCATTCTCCAAAGCCTTTTGATCAGAAAGATATTGTTTGCAACTCTTACAGAGATGATCCCTAGCTCACCCTTCACCTTTGGTTTACACATATCAGCCCATTTAACCTTAGGAACCCCAAAACCTCCATTTGCTTTTCCCCATAAAAATCTCTCATCATCTTCTCCACAGTTTTGACTAGCTTTTTTTATAAGGGAAAGTGAATACTCCAATAAAGATGAAGGGAACGTAGAACATATTTAATAAGTTGAACCCTACCACCATAAAACAAAAATTTGTTTGTCCATTTGCCCAGTCGCCTTTGAGTTTTTTCAATAAGGGGAAGACAATCATTGAAGGATAGTCCTTTGGCAGAAATAGGAAGACCTAGGTACTGTAGAGGAAGATTTTTCCAATCCATACCAGTCAGAGGAGAAATAGTTCCCTAGAGAGAGTCTGTCGAAGTAGAGAGGACAAAATGACTTTTGTGGAAATTCACTGTAAGACTTGAAATCTTGTAGAATTCTTTAAGAGTGAACATTTGTAGTTTCATCGAATCTGGATGAGCTTTGGAGAACAGAATAAGGTCATCTGCAAAACAGAGATGAGTAAGTGATAGTTTCCTGCACTTAAAGTGAAACTTGAATTTAGGATTGTGAGAGACTTTGGTCTTGATCATTAGCGAGAGCACTTCCATACATAGGATAAATAAGTATGGGGACAAGGAATCCCCTTGTTTGATTTCTCTCTTCCCTTTGAAAATTCTAGAAGGCGAGCCATTAATAAGCATATTGTAGGTTGTAGTTGTAACATAAGACTTAATCCAATTAATAAAAGGAACTGGAAAATTGAACTGCTTAAGAACTCTGAATAGGAAGGGCCAATTAATGCAATCGAAATCTTTGTTGAAATCTATTTTGACAGCACAGTTAGGGAATAAGTTCTTTCTGGTGTATCCATTAAGAAGTTCTTGCACAATAAGAATGTTGCCCTTAATATCTCTATTATTCATAAAAGCATTCTGATTCTCATTGATAATGAGGTTAAGTACACCCTTCAGTCGGTTAGTAAGGATCTTAGCAATGATTTTATAGAGAAAATTGGTGCATACAATCGGTTTGAAATTGTCAAAAGTAGAGGGGCCAGGAGTTTTGGGGATTAAACAGAGAAAAGCTTTGTTAAAGTCCTTTAGGAGCACTAGATTAGCAAAAAATTCATGAATAACCTCTCTAACCATGGGTCCTATAAAGGACCATATCTTTTGGAAGAAAAATCCACTGAGCCCATCTGGTCCAGAAGCTTTTATCCTATTCATAGAAAATACTGTGGCGTTGATCTGATCATATGTATTGTGTTCCACCAATTTCCTAGTAGCTTCAGGTATGACTTTGTTAATGATAAAATTCTTAATAGGGTGTAGAAAGGAATCAGAATCTATATCCGAACCTAAAAGACCTCTATAGAATTTTACAGCTTGCTTCATGATGCTTGATTGATCATTAAGACTTCTTCCCTTTGTACATATTATCTAGCATATTTTATTGACATTCCTTCTATCAAATAGGGAATTGAAAAAGAATTTAGAAGCTCTATCTCCTTCCCTGATCCAGTTAATCCAAGCCCTTTGATGGATGAGCAAAAAGTGATCGTGGACTGCTCTTAAATATAGGTAAAGTTCTAGCTTTTCCTTAGAAAGAAGGCCCGAATCATTAGGATTATAAGAGAGTAAACTTTGAGAAGCAGCTAGTCTTTCCTTAGCCCTATCAATAGCAGCTTAAGTACTAAGGGAATGAGAAAATTTCAGTATCTTCATCTCTGCTTAATTGCTTAAGTTTTTGACAGTATATGAATTGCCTAAAACTCGAAACCTTAACTGATAATCTCCTCCTGATTGCATCATCAAATCCATCCACTTTAACAAGATAGTTATTAAATCTAAAGGGATGTGGGGTAGAGGACTTCCGGAAGAGTGCCTCAACTAGAATGGAAGAGTGATAAGATAAGAGAGGATCCATGAATAGAGCCTTACTATTAGCAAATTGGAGTAGCCATTCTCCATTGACAAGAGCCTTATCCAACTTTTTGTTCATTAGACCAGGTGAAGAAATGATCTTCCATTTGAGATCAGTTACCCCCATATGTTCGACACAAACTTTAAGATCTTCATTGTATCTCCTCAGGCTACAATTCCCTTATACTTCAGTTCTAAAAATAGTGGTGTTAAAATCACCTGTAATCATCCAGGGGCTAGATATGGCGCTTTGAATGCCTTTTAGAGAGGTCTAAAGAGAGCTTATTTGAAATGAAAAGGAAGAGTAGATAAGAGTTCATTCCAAGATGAAGTGGATTTTAAGATGTATCAACTAATCATTAGAAAGAACCTCCTTCACTTTGACAAAATTAGTATTAAACTCAATAATTATTCTGCCATAGTGATGATATTGATGGTTAGATAAGAAGGACCAACATGAGCCAAAAATCTTTACCTTATTCATATTCTCATACCTAATTTTAGTTTCAAGCATAACTACAATAAGAGGCTTAATCCTCCTGACAAAATCCCTCAAAGCATTAAGCTTTTTTGGGAAGTTTATACCTCGTACATTCCATATTAAGACTGACATAACAATATATTTTTACCTTTGGCCTCTTTCCTCCTTCCACTCCTGTGACTTCCACTCCCGTGACTTCTTGAACTAGTCACTGTTTGTAAATTTTCAATCTCACTTCCTTCCGTCACCTTTCCATTGGAGGAATTGGTGTAAGAAGTAGCATCCTCAACAAGTAAAGATTTTGATTTACCCCCAGCGAGGTTAACATTAGCTAGAATGGCCTCATTATGCATCTCACTCGCCTTATCAACCACCTGTATCTGTTCTGACACATTTGCTTCCTCCTGAACCTCAGATTGTGTAGCCACCACATGATCATATTCTGTTCCCCTTATATTGGATGGAGATGATATGATTTTTTCTCCCACCCCTTGTACCGTGTCATCTAGTTCCAGCTGAGGTACATTTAAGCAAATGGGACCATCTTTAAGGCCCATTTGTTCTGCATAATCACCTTTAGAGAAAACCTTTCCAGTTGGTTTCCACACCTTCCCTTGTATAATAACCTAGGGTTTCCAACTATAAGAGACATATATAATGTCTTCTTGCAGGACATTGGCAATACCCAGCCACATAATGGGAATGCAGTCTGGTAGCTCCTTGGATCTATCCATAATGACACAAATTCGCGCATAGCCAACCCTCTTCCTCTTGGCAGTAGTGTCATCCATATATAGAGGCCTACTATTGAAACTAGCCGAAAAACTAAGACCTTGGGTAATCCAGTACTCTAATGAGATCCTATGTAAATTAATCCACAGTAGAAAGTTATACACCTGGATGTTTTCAAGCTTTATACCTGGCTTCCATTTTGTAGGAATAGGGTAGCTGAGCTACATGCCATGGACCTTCTTCTAGTATCTTGTTTGTTTCATCTTGGAAGGTAAATTTGAATAATACTAAATTGTCTTCAGTAAGAAGAATGTCGGTGAGTCCCCTATTCTTCCAATGACTAGCTGCCCACTTTTGAATGATAGGGAAAGCAGGACGTCTTTCTATGAAGAAACTAACCAGGGAGGATTCCCATATTCTAGCACCAATCCGCAGGATCTGAATGTCTGAATGCACAACTGCCTTGCCATTAATAACTTTGGGCAGGTTATATTGAAGGGTAATATCAAATGGCTCACCCACAACCTGTTTCCAACTTTTGTTCATGGGGTATTGGAAGGGGTAGGTCCATAAGGGGGTTGTTTAGGCTGTAGTGTAGCATTTGGGGAGGAAAGTGGAGGGTTTGGGCAGTTGAATCTAGATTTGGGGGGAGGGATATGTTTTGGTATGGATGGTAGGGGAAGAGGGCTTAAGTGAGGGTAATGGGGGGAAAGCTCATTGTGTTTCCACTTAAGAGATGAAGTGATTCACCGCATGCCATTTGTTAATTGGTCCACTTTTTACCAAGTTAGATGTCATTCATTTGCCTAAATTGGTCCCATAAGCTATGTCATATGCCATGGCATTTTCCACATTGACACTGCGTCTAATATCTACTATGCCAACTATTATGTTAGCATCTTATGTCATCACTCATGCGGCTAGTTTGAATTAAATCCATTGACAAATAGGTTCAATTATTTCCTTGCCAAATTTTCTTAATTCAAACTAGTTCCTAAGGTATTTAAGTGTTGAAAATTTGTCTTTAAGATCAAATTGATTAAATTCTAGCTATATAGACAAAATTTATTGATTTCTTATTGTTTTCATACATTATTATTAATAATCTTTCTCTTCCATGCATTATAGACATTTCCAAACTTCATTAATACATTTCTCAACTAATAAATGTCAACTTTGATGGATACAATTATAATTTGTAAGTTGAGAAAATGTGAAACTTTCTCAAAGATAAACTTTTTTGGCATATGTTACTAGAGAAATACCCAAACATATTCAAAGGACAGATGAAGCAGAAGATATATTCATAAAATGTCTAGTATCTTCATATAGTATGATCATTAGATTTTAAAATAGTTTTATAATACTCATGCTAAAGTAGTTGTTAAGTCAAAAGTGACTTTACGTATTAAATAAATTTTGATGATGAACAAACAAGAAGTTAAATGAAAAGCAGAC
>JAOSBM010000007.1:18830750-18861827 GCA_027568955.1 Erythroxylum tenue
ATGATTCCTGTGAGCAAAGTTTCCAAAAGCTTAAGGAATGTCTCACATCAGCTCCAGTGTTAGCATTGCCTTCAGGGTAAGGTGATTATGTGATATGTTGTGATGCCTCCAAAGTTGGTTGAGGTTGTGTATTGTTGCAGAATGGAAGGGTAATTGCCTATGCTTCAAGGCAGTTAAGAAAGCATGAAGTAAACTATCCTACGCATGATCTAGAAATGACAGCTGTGATTTTTTTGCATTAAAAATATGGAGACAATATTCGTATGGTGAAAAGAGTGAAATTCATACAGATCATAAGAGTCTTCAGTACATTCAACAACAGAAAGAGTTGATTATGAGACAAAGCTTGCATCACCCCGGTAAAGCCAATGTAGTGGTTGATGCTTTAAGCAGAAAAATCGATGGGAAGTTGTATCATGTCCCCCTTCAAAAGAAAGAACGAGCTAGTTAAAGATTTCAATAGGCTAAGACAAAGGATTATGTATGAGGCATCGTAGGGCAGAAAGTGCAGATCTCCACTTTGTTGGGCAGAAGTTGGAGAAAAACAGTTAGAGGGACCAGACTTAATTCAAGAAACGTCTGCAAAAGTTCCTTTGATACAGGAAAGACTAAGAATGGTCTTCAGTAGACAGAAGAGTTATGCAGATTATAAGAGAAGGGACGTACAGTATGAAGCAAGCGATTAGGTTTTCCTAAAAGTCTCTCCTATGAAAGGTACTCAGATTTGGAAAGAGAGGGAAACTGAATCCTAAATATATTGGACCATTTGAGATCTTTGAAAGGGTCGAAAATGTGTCGTATCGGTTAGCTTTGCCCCATCATAGATAAACAGATTAGAAAGTTGTGGAATAAAGAGATTCCAATGATCAAAGTCTAATGACAGAATCAAAGAATTGAGGAATGTGCAAAAGAAACAGAAGAATCAATGAGAACCAGATATCCTCAGTTGTTCCCCCGATGAGGTAAATTTCTAAAATTCGTGGATGAAGTTTTATAAGGGGGAAGAATGTAATACCCGGTATCTAGTTTACCCGGTATACCGAAATAAATCAATATTTAACACTGATGTCATTAAAAATCACATATCAGTGAATAATAATTTAATGACATCAGATTAATGATGTATGACATTTTTTGGTGGTCATAGGAAGTTGTTCGGATAGATTTTAAAAGAACCAGAACAAGGATGACATTTTTGTAATTAAGTGGAAATGAGGAGTATATAAGAAGCCAAATGCACATAAGACAAAACACTTGTCTTTCTTCTTCTTCCTCTCTCATTCACGACCGAAACCTCCATGGATGCTTCTCTCAAGTTTTGTCAAGCTTTGTAACAAGAAAAGGAAGGAGATTCAAGCCATTCCGTCAACATAAAGAGGTAAGCCTCCATCCCAATGCTTAGATCTACCCATTAAAGCTTGATTTCTCTCTCTTTTGTGAAACCCATTTTGATGGAATGTAAGGGTTTGATGTTTGGATGATAGATTTGTGTTCTTTGATGTCCAATGACACTTATTCTTGAAGAAATTTCGTGTATATGGTGAGTTGGTGGGTTAAACCAAAACCTAGGGTTTTGAAGGTTGAGTTGTCATGGAGACAGATTCGTGACTCCCTTTGTTTATTTTTTTTGAGCTGATTAACATAAGAATCTGGAGAAACTCAAAACATAGAAGTTGTATATCCAGATGTCTACTATCTTACTAATTATTTTCACGATTTTAGGGTGATCCAAATAAGAGCAAGAGGCACCGAATTGGTACTGGTTCAGAATACCAGCGAGATTGAAATGAGAACTGAAAGTTAATTGTTTGAGGAACTTAAGGTTAGAGTTTTGAAAGAAACCAGAGTTTTGAAAGAAACCAGAGTTTTGAGAGAAAATCAGAATTTAGAAAGAACCAAGAATTTAGAAACCAGATTTATGTTTTCTTTGAACAATTCATACTGAGCTTATTATTGATACTCATTTTATTGTCGCATTCAAGATTACTACCTATGTATCTATTGAGACCATGTATTGTTGCTCAGAATGTTATAGACCATTCTTGTAAAGCTAGCCTTATATTACCTAGCCTTGCAAGCAAGGTAGTATGTTTATAACTCACTGAGTCGCGTTGTAGACTCACACCTCACTATCACCATTTCAGGAGAGTAGAAGATCATTCGAGAGAGAAATCCAAAAAGAGCTTGGACGATCAGAGAATTATGTTTTGGCATGATGTTAGTGTAGATGCACATAGCTGCTCCGTGGTTTGTCATAGTCATATGTACATAAAACATGTATGGATATGTTATCTTATTGAGAATGATGTAGGTTGATGATAAGTAGATGATGTATGGGGAATTGGGGATTTGGATCCTTACCTCTTACAACCTATTAAGCACGTTTAAGGATATAGAAAAGTTAGGCTTACTACGGGTCTTGGTGGCTTTAAGCCTACCCATTCCTTAGTGCCAACACGATCCTAGGGCGGGTCGTGTCAATATAGATCTAGAGTTTGATTTTTATGTTGAAGCTTATCATAAAACGTGTATAGATTCATCAAATCTTAGAAGCTTCTTGACTAGGAGGAGTATCCTAGTGTAAAAGAGTCTAATGCTGCTTTGAGAAGGCCTGATCAAACAAAAAGATATGTTCCTAGTGTGTTGGAGTCAAAAATGGGTTTTGGATATGGTATTTGACAATGTTAAGTATTTTAAAAATGTAGTAGCTAGTTATACTGTAGCACCCCACTCCCATCAGACATTTGTGCCCGTATGTCC
Organism: Erythroxylum tenue; assembly: GCA_027568955.1. Taxonomy (NCBI): domain Eukaryota; kingdom Viridiplantae; phylum Streptophyta; class Magnoliopsida; order Malpighiales; family Erythroxylaceae; genus Erythroxylum; species Erythroxylum tenue. Next base: position 18,833,511 of record JAOSBM010000007.1, read on the forward strand.
TTCAGACATTTGAGCATATGCCTAGTGGAAGCAGTGTCCTAGAGCAGTTACATTCACTTCTCATGGCATCATCATTAAAACATAAATATCACAATATTTACAAACCCAATTCCTCATTTTCATTTCATGAAAATAAATATACATTGTAGCATTACATACTTCATCCTTATATACAATAGCAAAGAACTATCAGAGCCTACAACTCTATTACAAAATATGCTACATGCTACATGAATGAGGAACTATACAAAATTCTACCTAAATCCTTCAGTCTCAGTTGATCAACCTTTGAGCCATTTCTTCTATCCAAAAGTAGTACTAGATCTCTTATAAGTTGTCTTAGAAGCTAAGCCCACTCTCTTGCACCTACAAAGTCAACGTTGCAATCTTGATGAGTTTTGCGAACTTAGTGAGCTACCCATCATCGATAGCTCACTCATATCACATGACACATATAGTTCATGTTTCAAGTTCACAAACAATTTATGTCATCGTATAATGCACATCTTTCACCAATTACCAAAAAGCATCATATAACACTTGGTTCACTTATTCACCTTTTACATTCATAATGGTTCATACAATTCAATTCAATCATTCATATAATGCATATTAAATTGTATGTGTAATGTTCATGAGACTCACTTTCATTTATTAATTTGTTATGACCGAGTGCCTTTTTCACTGTCCCATATCCATTGTGGATACCGGGCTCATTAATAAATGTCCCTTATTCGTTGGAGATATAGTGCTTATTATACATATTGAGCCAGAGACTTTTACCACATTTTGAGCTTTAAGCTCTTTTTCACTGCCGACTCCGATCACAGCTGCCTTTATGTTATCATGCATTCATGTAGTGAAATGCATCTTATGTATTCAATCATTCACTTGTGCTCATTTTTTTTTCCGCATTCACATTCACATTCACCATCAGACCTTGGTCCGACATTCAACAATTAAGTTGAGTATCACATATTCTGTCAAATTCACATACAAGGAGCACTTCCAATATATTATTCATGCATCAAATGCCTCGGACATTTAATGTTCGGAATCAACACATTCACATCACACAATAATTCATTTCAGAATTTAAACAAAACAATAAATCAATATGAGACCATCTAGGTTACTCACCGTCTAATCCAGATAGCTATTGCCTCGACATCCTGGCAATCTCTGGATGATGTCGCTCTAATTGGTCTTCTATATCATGCAATACATACACATTTACACATTATTAATTTGCACATTTTCATGTATACTCAATCATATACATATGTATATGTGATATGTATAATGAATGCTCAATGACAATCCCAGGTATATTTCCTTAATTCACATCTTATGATCATTCATACTCCATAACTCATATATTTCTAAATTAAAGTTAGATTTAATCTTCATTTGTATAAGATTATTCTAAGTTCATCATTCAATCATTTACTAAGTTCATTCAAGCATTAAAAGATCACAAAATATCAAATTTGTCATTCACCTTTACTTAATACACATCATTCACCTCCTTTGGATCACATTATCCTTCATAGGATCACTTTTATTCTTATAACATCTCCAAAATTTCATATATGAACACTTGGTAAAAACAATCTATTCTTAAATTTATATCTTATTCATCAGCCTAAACATTTCCAACACTTTATCAACTTATTAAACCTCAAACTAGGTTTATTTCAAGTGCCATTCAAGTCTAAATGCATCATAGGAAAGTACCTTACTATTTCTTGTTTCAAACATCACACAAAAGAAGAATAACTCACATTGATGGCCTTTCCAATTTTTTCTCAAGATAGATTTTCGGGACAATTTTGCATGGCCATTTTGACATAGAAAATGAGGTATTTAGGCAATACATTCTTCTAAAAACATTTCCTATATGTCTTAAGTTTCTAACAACATCAAGTTCATGCAGTTTGGTTCAATATTCTGCAAGTTATACCCAAACTACTACAGATTGTTCTCACACTGTGACAACACACAATACTCAACTTCAAGCCAAATTTTGATACGCTTAGCGATAGATTTCAAATTTGATTCCTTCATGAAAAATATATTCATATGTCTCTAGTTTAATATAAAATTAAAATCATCCCATTTGGATTTCTCCAAATCAAGATATGGATAAAATACATAAGTAGGTTCAGTGGAAAGACTACAGGTAACATATTCCAACCATTCTCTTTCAATTTTCCAGATTTTTAACTCCTACATTTTTTGTCTAATACATCTTGTACATAAATTATCTTTTATACTTCATTTCCTCTTCATTATCACCTCCATTTCAGCTCAATATCATTCATAAACAAATCATAAACTATGGTTGATCATAAACACAAAAGCAGAACATCAACATACATACATTCATCAAATTTCTACACACATGCTACTCCATTATCACCTTCATTTTATCTCTAACTATCATTATAAAAGTTGTTATTCAACAATCATGAAGAACAATATAGTTACTTGATTAACTTAAATCTTCTTCAAAAATTACCATGAAACCCTAACCTCTAAGCTTATATGATCATTAACTCTTCAAAGAGGAATAGGTTAGGGTTTTAGTAATAAGATGAAGAGATAGAAAAGATCTTGAAGTGGCTAGTGTTGAATATTAACAAAAGTGACATTGTGATTGAGGGTTGTCAAGGTCGTGAATGGAGAAAGAAAAGAAGAAGATGAGAGTTTGTAACAAATTGAAAGACAATGAAGATGGTCTTGCAAGATGAAAATATCGTAGGTTTATAACATAGTAACTAAATGCTTAGTGAGTGTCATGAAACATGTCATCACACTTAGCACATAAAGAATCAAATTAACATCTTTTAATTATAGTACTCAATACCATTTAATCTCTAATCCATTTGTCACCCAGTTCCTAATCCAATTGTCACCCAATTTTCAATTTCACATTCTCAACAAATCCTAATACCATTTGCCAATCATTTCAACTGCCATTTGACACTTATTTTATTGGGTCCCGCTTCCAGAACCCAACCTCTTACTCTGAAAATCAAAAATTTGTATATTTTAAATCGTTGGAAAGATAGAAATCAACTTAGTCAAATTCCTCATAGATATCCAACACTCAACCTCAATTCATGTGACTCTTCATATTTTTCTTTTCCATAATTTACTTATTAATAAATCGCAACAATTTATATCAAAGTTCATCAACTCAACTCATACCATTCATACACAATTTCATATTTCAAAATCCATACACAAATTCACAATTCATTTACATCATATGATAAATGTTTATAAACTTTAATGGCATTCCAAGCCATATTACAACATCAATATCAAAATCCGAATACAAAAGATACAAAACTCCAAAATCCTCAACATATGTCTAAGGTCTTATTTTTACAACAATCTAACTTAAAATACAACATGTGCATAACCATAGAAATGCTTTTACTTTCTTTCATCCGATCTCGTTCTCATCACCTGAAGATGGGAATAAAAAGGGAGGTGAGCTTTAAGCTCGTGGGTAACATGCTTATAACAAAGAATAAACAAAACTGTTAAAATGTTCATTTGTAATATAAAAATCATAATGAATTTATAAAATGCTCCGTTTTTAATCAAATTCGCAATTCAAACTCAAAACTCATAATCAAAAATATCATCACATCACACAACATATCCACTTAACTATCAATACAGAACACTCAATTTATGCAACATACTTGACAATTCAAAGATGCAATGCACAAACAATGGCTCGAGAGTTCCGTGGAACAAAACGGATAAATCGAAGTTTAAATCGTGAACAAAACGAGTCCAATTTTGGATCTCGTGGGCCCACAAGCGGGCAGCCGAGATAAGGCTATACGTCAATGTGCACATGACTAACGAAACGTTCCTCTCTCGCCCAAACAAAGCACATATTCATTTTATGCTCAAATCATTTTATCAAAAGCTTTCATACTTTCGAGCTTTTCTATCTTTTCAAATATACAAAATGCCATAACATGTTTTTATGGCATAACTTGATCATTTCTCATAAACATTCATTTTCAACAATCACAATAATTCAACAATACACATGCATTTTTCCACATTCACGATAATTCAATTTCAATCAATTTAAGCATATACACACATAAGCAAATTCTTTAAATCATTTAAAAGCAATAAAGGAAGTAGTTAAAATCATTTAGTCATTTGATTCCAAAAACTAACTTTTATTTCTTGATTTCGAAAAACAAAGAAAGCTTAGTGGCTCATTACTCAATCATAAACATGAAACCCACCTTATTTCCATGCTTGAAACTTGTTCAAAAATGCATCCCCTCATGCTCCTCTTGCTTTTCTTAATCTCTTTCATCAATGACAAAAATCCCTAATCAATAGGAATCCAAAATTGGACAACTCATAACATATAATCACAAAATTGATCTTAGAAAACTTAATCTCATACCTTTCTTAAGCTATCTAAACCAAAACTCCTTTCAAAATCCAACAAATCAAAAATTCCCTTACCTTAATCTTTCACCAAATGAAGGGTTTCTTGGCTTGAATGAAAGCTCTCGTGTTCTTCCATCTTTTTCCTTCTTGAATCAACTCAAATCCATCTTGAAATCCAAGAAAAATCAAACCCTAACATTTTTCTTCTTTCTTCTTTCTTTCCATTTTCCACCGAAACTCTCCCTCTTTTCACTCTTAACTTTGGTTCTTTCTTCAATTTTCGTGCTTCCCTCTCCCTTAAAAGCTAACCTACACTTCTAATTACAAAAATGCCATTAAATGAATGAGCAATGTCCAAAATACCCTTCCTTATAAGCCTTGAAACCTTAATGCTTAAGTGACCTTCCAATTTTGCACCTCATGCATTCTTACAACCTTAACATTATAATTCATTCAACTTATGTCATAAAAATCTTACTCACATTAACATACTAATTAACTCCACAAAAATAATATAATATAACAAAGCCTCAAAATTCATTAGTCATGCTTAACTTCTTCCAAAAACAAGACATTTTTCTAATCATCAAATTGAAGGAATTTGCTAATACTTCCTTCTAGAGAAATGTTCATCATTGTCTCAATTTTCCAATGACACCAAAATCATTCAATTTGGTTCAAAAACAAAGAAGTTATGGCCAAAACACTTTTGGCTCATACTAATCCGAGACTGAAAACTATCACCAAATTCACTACTGAAATTAAAAATCTTAGGGGATGAATTGAACTTTGATTCCTTCAGATAACTTGTAGCTCCATGTCTCTAGTTTAATTAGGAATAAGAATCAATTCAATCGGAGCTCTATAGCTCAAGATATCACAAAAATACTGAACCATGTTCAGAAAAATATTCAACTCATACTCTTTTAATCGATCCTCTCACTTTGATTCTATCAATCTTTTTCAAATTGATCTCAAAAATCATAAATTTTTATGGAACGATAGAAGAATGTCTTAGAAATCTAACGCTTTAAAAACCAGGTCAATCGGAGGTCGGACGAAAAGGTTATGGCCAAAAGAGTGAAGAGAGGTCGGATCAGGCGAAAATCGGCCAAAATCGGCCGCGTAGCGTGCGATTTTCTCGCGAGCGCTCGCCCTCGCGAGGGCCATCAAACCGACCTCCTAACTTCAAACATTCATAAATTCTTACTCACAACTCCAAATTTTACAAACTTGGTATCAATGGAAAAATAAAAGGAAGCTCTATAACTTCCATGAAGAACTTAAAAACCAATTCAGCTTCTAAATGAGTCAAAATCTACCTCAAAGTGACAGTCTGATCAATGTCACCCTAAACAGCAACAACACTTCTAAACATCATAACTTTTCACTCCATTGTCCAAAAATTCCATACTTTATATCAATGGAAAGATAAAAACATAACCTACAACTTTCATGAAGACTCCAAGAACAATTCTACCTCTATGAGGGTCAAAATTCCAATCAAACTTTCTGTCTCGAAATTTCTTTCCTAGACAACATTCAAACTTCAAAAATTCACATCTTCCAATTCCCAAATCCAAAAATGGCATGCTATACCTCATTGGAGAGCTATGAATGTCCTCTACAACATTCAAAAAGGCTACTTGACCCAATTTAACCTAACACAATCCAGAATTTGTCTCAAAGCACAGCATACACAAACCTACCCTATGAACATTTACAAAACAATGCAAAGAATTTGCTATTTTTGACAACGCCTGCACTCAACTTCAACAATTCACATCTTTCAACTACCACATCCAAAAATAGCACATTATACATTGTTGGAAAGCTATGAAACTCCTCTATAATTTTTAAGAAGGCTACTTGATCCCATTCAATCCACATCAGTCCAGAATCTGTCTCAAAATCAGTACACACAAAACCTATCCTATGGAAAATTTTCAACAACATACAAAGTGACTTTTTGGAACAAACATCGGCAAACACAAATAAAAACTAAATATCTTTCATTAATATCAACATATGAGTTTTTACAAAGCTTTAGTGGGAATTTCTAGCCTCAATGAATCAAAGTCTCGGAAATTCAAATTTCAAAAAAACCACATAAATAGTAAAGTTTGCTAAAAAAATGCAATTAAAGCTTTGTTTACAAAATATAGCTTCAAAATCAAAAAAACAAATGGGAGTGATGCCTCGACTTCGGTTCGGTCACACATTATCTACCAACTTATTCATCATAAATTTCCTTGTACCCTTAAACATTCAAGTTTACTCAAGAATCTCATAATCATCAAAAACCAAAATTAATATTCACTTTTCATCAACTTACTACATTCACTACCCTAATCTTGTCTATCATTTCTTTGCACATGAATAAATCACCACCAATTCCTCATTTAATTTCATTTAATAATTCTAACTTCCAAGAAAAGTTCGGGGTCCAACATATTTCTACTACCATAAATTAATTGTCTTACCACTTGGCATTTTTCTTAGTCCAAAAATACTCATAATTTCATAAAAAATTTCCAAATTTTCACCAAAAATTATAATCATTAATTATACTGACCAAATCAATTTTCAAGACAAAATATTCACTATTCACATCATAATCATTTAAAAATTATTTATATCCAGAAATAAGTCAAATGAGTGCATGAACAGTCATTGTAATGTGTACAAAAAAATCAAATTCACATATATGTATGCTAATATTATGCATGAGCATGAAATACATTTCTTAATTTCTCATTAATATCTCTCATATTTAGTATTCTAAGGTTCTAACCCTTAATATGGGAAAAACAGGATGTTACATATACAACTGTAATAGCATTTGATTTGAGATTAGAAGAGAATTGAATCCTAAAAGGATAATGAACGGCTACTCTTGTGGTTGTCCATTTTAATTATGTGCATTATTTGAAATAAATGGTATGTGCCTGAAACTTAAAATATACAAGCCAAAGCATAAGTGCAACCTAACAAATAAGCCTCATCTAGTGACTTGACATATATCATAAGGCATTTTAAGGAAAAGATCCTTGATAAACTAGGCATTAATAAAAGGTTGGTTGAAGAATGTAGGGAGAAAGTCAACTTGTCTATTAATTGAAACATGTGCAAAAATGATAGAAGGAAAGAATCGAAAATAAAGGCAAAGGAATGACATTATGAATATGCAAAGTTGAATGGTCACGTCACCAACTTAGAGGATCAAACTATGAGTTCCATGATTGAGCTACAACTCAAAAAGATTTAAGATGGAAATAAACTAATTTTTAAAGGAATGTATGTATCTTTCTATGCAATGAGGAAGGGTGGGAAAAGTTTAGACTAATCATTTGTATGGATGTGTGCTTCTTGAAGACTAAATATCAAGGACAACTACTTAGTGTAATGAAGATACAAACTGTGGCATATATGAAATGCATAGATAATCATATAGGTTAAGAATACTAAAAATTAGAGTTGGTTTATTGAGCTATTGACAATTGATTTAGAGATAAGAGATGGTTTTGGTATTATAATGATCTCATATATGAAAAAGTATTTCGTTGCTTTGTTATTATTATTTTATTTTAATCAAGTTTTGATTTGTTTGTTTTAATCTTTTTAGGGGCTTATAAGAGCTAGATATAACGTACTTCCCTCTGCTACACATACGATGTGTGCAAGGCATATATATCCTAATTTAATTTCAAAATGGAACGGCAAAGGTCTTAAGCAAGTTTTCTGGAATTGTTCATAGGAAACATTCCCATAAGAATTTAATGAGAGGCCGATTAGATTGAATAAATTGGCTCCAAAATTTGTGGAGGACTTATTGAAATATTCAAAAGAAAACTTGGAGCTACACATTATAAAGCATTGAATCCAAATGTATAATTGTGGACAATAATATTAGTGAGACATTTAACTTTGGGATTCTTTAGCTAGAAAAGGTCAATTATCAATATGTTAGAGACTATTAGGACAATGATAATAAAGAAGCATTCAAAATTAAAGGAGTATGTAAATAAATGGAAAAACAACATTGCACCAAAAGTGATGAAGAAGTTGAATACCAATAAACTAAATGTAATGAAATAAAGACTCATTTGAAATGAAGACATGGCATATGAAGTCACCACTAGGGATCATATGTAGTACGCTTAGATAAGGATAACGCATATAGTTGTAGGACATGGTAACCCATGCTATCATTGTCATCTTTTTTGCCGGATAACAATTAAAGTCATATGTGGAAGAAATGCAAGGAAGAAAGAAGTTACTTAGTATACCAAAGAAAAATAGAAGGAAAGACAAACATGAACAAAAAAAAGTTGGTAATTAGCAAAAGTAGCATAAACTTTGTCAAAAGGATCAGCTTTAAGTATACGGGAAGTGTGGAATATATAGACATAACAAAAGAAGTTGTAAACCTACTAAACAATTTGAAATTGAGGTTAGAAACTATTAATTTGTATATAAATTTCTTTAGAAATTATTTATTTATATATCAAAATTTTCTTCAAATGTATTAACATTATTTAATATTTATACAATTAAATGCAAATGGTCCACCTCCTTCACAAGTTGGATCCACCTAACAATCTTAAGGTTCAATCCTAAAATCAATGCCCAGAATAAAGAGGAGCTTTAAGTTAGTTGATCCAATACTTATCAACTTTAATTTAAACTAGGAGCTTTTAGGTGGAAAGGAATGCAAGCATAACATTACAATAGTTGTAGGAGCAAAATATTCAATATAGAGGTTTTAGATCTATACATTATTGAGCATCACAACATGCTGACACATATATTGGTTCATAACAAAATGCAAACAAGTCTTGAAACTTATTCTAGAAATTGATCAACTGCAAGTGGAATTCGATAAAACTATGAATCTTTTGGATGCTAAATTGTGTTTTCAGGTGTTGTCGTTTGTTTTAGGGTCTAAGTTGCTATTATTCAAATAAGACAATAATCATATTGTTGGTATAATTACTTTAACCTTTGGAAAAATGGCTACAATCATGTTGGTGTAATATCAACCTTTTGGATATATATTTTGAGATGTACAATGACAACATTGAATCCAGCCAATGGTCTTTGTTGAATTAGTTTATTATGGCATTTTTATATGCTTTGGGTGCTAAATTATTATTGTTCAAACATAGTATTGGTGTAATGACTTTGGCTTTTAGACAAATGGCTATATTTAGATTAGTGTAATTATCAAGCTTTTGGATATATATTTTGGGATGTAAAATGACAATATTGAATCCAACCAATGGTCTATATTGAATCAATTTATTACATCATTTTGCCACAAGCATAGATAACTTTGTGACATCTTTGTGATATATTTGCTACAAGATAACTTGGTGAACTTGGTCAACAATTGGCACATTTGTGAACATCCTCACCAATAGCACACCTTTTGAGACTTGCCCAACAATAGGACACAGACTCTTATCATACATAATCAACATGGTGAACTTGCTCAACAAATGGACACCTTTGTGATATATTTGTAGTAGCATTTGCATTCTAAGATTGATCTTACGCAAATATTTATAACCTAAGGTAGCATAATTAGTAGATAATTATTGCTATCACAACAATAAACAATATGAGATATGCATGCTCTTTAGTATCACATTCTCTTTTATTCTAACCATCATCACATGATCCATTTCATTTTCAGCTTAGTCTTTTCTTGCTATCAGTAGTTTAACCGACTTGTCGTCGCGAGTTGATATTTCAGAATGAAAATCACGGGAAAGGAAGAATAGGGGTCTATCAACGACGGAGAACATGGTGGCCATTTCGCTCTATAGGGGTAACCTCCACAGAGTCCCCGATGTACCTCGTCGGTGGCTGATGCCAAACCCTAAAATAACTCTCAAAGATTTCAAGTGTCTATTGAACCGCCGTATCAGAGCACTCTCTCGCCTCCGACCCACCACTTCAACCCCTCTCCTAGATTCAGTCGCCACCGGTAATGAACCTAGATTAGTGGTCGCGGTTGCTGAACAAATTGATTCTAGAATTGAAGCTCCTGATGGCGAGTATAATAATCTGGAAATATTTGACGGTGGTGATTGCTCGGTTAAACCAGAAAACGCTGGCAATTCCATACCTGGTGCGAAGCCTGAGGTTGATGTGAAAGGCGGGAAGGCTGTTAACTGCGACGGAAATTTAGTGGTTTCTCAGCCTGAGATACCCGACTCGTTGCCTAACCCTAATCCGGAGGTAGCGAATTGTATATGTTTTAGATGCTAACCGTTGGAAATCGTATTAATGAGGTTAAGATCTGTGTACTTTTTAGAAATGTGTGAACTTGGTTCATGAACCCTGTCTGTGTTCTGACTTTTTCCTGTTAATATGGTGTTGAATCACATTCTCGTTGTCTATGAAACTTCAAACTGTGATTGGAATAAACCATTCAATATAATGTGTCAATTTCAGTATTGAATGTTGATTAACCTTCATGCTTGAATTCGAACACATAGAATTCAGGAAAGAGTACGTAGACTCTGGAAATAACAGGTGCAACATTGAAAGTTGAATTTTTTCATCTTTTCTTTGAAATTAGTTGCATTTTGATCCTTAATTGGAGCATCGTCATTTTTTTCTTTTGAAAATTAAACCATGAACTGGAGCATATATTTTTAAAAAACCCAATTTGGGTTGTCAACATTCTATTGTTGTTTGTTATGTGTAATCCATCCTATCAGATTATTGTCATCCCCTACCACTGGCACTGTAGATAACTCTATGTTTATATGTAGATTGGGATAGCTCATGTTTTGCCAATTAGCAGCTTTATTATTCCTAGGTGACAACAAACTTACATTTTCAAGTTTCAACATTTTAGACAGCAGACAAAGTTGATGAGCTGAGTGATAAAGAGAAAAGGAAAAAAGAAGTCGAGGAGAAGTTACATGTTTTGAACGAAAAAAAGCATAATCTAGTTCAAGTGCTGAAGCAGGTAAAACATCTTTACTACCTGCATTTGATGGAGTACATGAGATCTTTTTCTTAGAAAGTGAACCAGGTCTCCGTGTTGTTTCTGGAGTTGCAATCTTTTTGTTATAGTTTTTGAGAATTTATGGGAATTTGGAAGTTATTCTTGTTATTTGAAAGATCCTGAATGCAGAGGAGGAATTGAAGAGACGTCATAGTATGCAAGGAATGGTCAACCGTCCATCTGTTCCATTTCAATTAGATGTAACTAATGATTCTGGTTCAATCATAAGGCAAGTCACTCCTAGGATGGGCTCAGAAGCAAATCTAGGCGGTGATATAGAAGGAGGAGAAACAGAAGATATTTCAAATCCCAACATCCATTCTCGTTATATTCATCGCATGAGCAGTACATCCCCATCGTCAGAATCACCCCATAGGAGACCTCCCTACTTCCAACACAATGTGGTAATACTAATGCACTTCACAGTTTCAATCGATCCTTCTGATTTGCATCCTATCCTTTATCTTTTCATATGTTGAGCTGTGTGGATTTATTTAAACTCTAAAAAATAAGGTGCTTGTAGGGGGTGTTGTAGGTTGATAATCTAATTTGGATGGATATTCATAGATGTAATCTTGTTCAGATTTAAAGTCTAGAAAATGTTGATTTACCTTCTCATTAGGCATGCTCTTGGTTTTTAATGCCAGCTTACAAAGTCAGGGAGGATATTACATATCGATAATAATTGCCTGTAGTCCACCAATAGCCAGGACAGAATTTGGACTTCACTGGTGCTTCCCTTGGCAACTTGGTAGTTGGAGAACAATGTGTTGATTGTAGGATTAGAACACTGAGACTAGCATGTATGTTTGAGACTGACGTACTTGTATGTAATAAAAAGCCATATATACTGTTGTTTCTTTTCCATGACAAATAGAATTGCATTTAAGTTTGGCATCTGAGTTCAGCAGTAGCCTGATTATGTGTCCTTCAAGTCAATTGTGTGTTTCACCTATCGAAAACAGAAAAAAGGTCTCTTGTTCCCATTACTCCGCTTGCAAAAAGTGCTCATTCCTAGTGTGCCCCTAAACTGGATGCAAGTGCATGATTTTGGTTAGTGTTAATTCTCGAGAGCTTCGAATTGCTTCTATGGATGTCAACAATCTCGTCTGGATGCAAGACAAAATGTTTATTTTCAGTTTATCACTTGCAGGTTCCACATCCCTCCCGATCAAGTTTAGGAACAAATGGTAGTCCATCACGCTTTGCTCCCACAGGGCATCAAGGACATCCTGGAAACTTGCCTGCCGTATCTGTATCAGGTACAAGTTACATTGCATCTTCCCCTTCCCCAGCTGCATCCGGTGGCACTTCAGCATTTAGAGATGCTCGACAACCAAGTCCATGGAATTAGGGATGTGCATTAACATGATATGGCTTCTAGCTCTTTCATGAAATTCGGATATTCGTTGGAAGTACGGTCTTCTGATTGCTCAGTGGATGCATAAAATTCTCGTAGGCTCATTTTTATTTCATGTCTGCATATTGGCTGAAAGATAGGACTTTCAAAATTGCTCCTATCACGAGCTGGAGTCCCTCTGTTTTGCTGGTCCATTGGTATTGAGAAAATAGCAGCTACGATTCAACGAATGTGGGGTAGGATCTATTGTAAATATAGATATCAACGATTACTAGTATTATGTGCAATGTTGCTCATGTCAACTTTGTAAGTTCTGAAATAGCAGAGTTCTTATAACTTCACTTCTATGCATTTGATGCTTGTTGACTAATATATGCTTTTTCTGATTACTCTAGTTTTTAGCTTTTATCTAGGGCTAGAGGATGCATCCTAAAGACATAGATAAGCATGTGGCGACAAATTAAATGGAATAGAATAATATTTAATAATTTATAAATAATCAATAACAATACTTTTATGTAATTAATAGTAAAATAATGAAAATTTTATTATGTAAAATATAAATATATAAAAAATTTGTTCTGTAATTGTTTGATGTTTTGATTTTGAATTTTCTTCCAACTTTGTATTTTAGTAATCAAATTTAGTATGAAAGGCCTTACATAACATGGCAATCTAAAATAACTTTTAAGTGTATTAGGCAAATTTTTAGGTATGTATAATAATTTAATAATTATATGTTTTGAGTAAATTAATGTGTTTCAAATAAGTTAATCAACGAATCAAATATTTCACATCAACTAATAAGTTTGATCTAGTTATAGGTTCAAAATATAGGTTAACATATTCTCTTCTCATCAACCCTATTTTGATCCTAATATAACGAAATTTTATGTACACTTAAACATAAAAAGATGTCGTATCAAGATAAAAATAGAATTAAAACAGAATAATGAAATCAGAAAATTTCACGTCTCAAAATATTTCTATCATTACCTTTCTAGAAGCTTAATCGGAATGAATTAGAATTTTTTTTCTATGATCGATCGGTATAAACATCAACAACTCATAATTAGAACGGTTTCACCTCAATAAATAAGTGCTCGAGCAAAGAAAATCCTACCTAATAGAGAGATTGTTGGAGAAGTGACAAAATCCTATGCTTTTCATTACGAAACTAATTTTTGAATCAATAAAACAAGAAACAAGTTTCAAATTGCAATGTTTATTCTATTCTCATACTCTCACCTGAACGAATTCAATTTTAGGATATCTCACAGCAACCTCAACCTGATCGCAAGAAAAGTTTTTTATAGGATGCAAGTTTCTGTAAGTGTCTGCCTTTCTCAATCTTGGGTCCCAGTCTACTTCTGTTGTTTTTTCTCCCTCTTGATCTTAAAAGGTGGAATCGCTCACCGTAAGTACCTCCACACCCCGACTTGATAAAGTAGTGAGGGAGTAAATTATGGTCTGATCTCAATCAGTTTTTTAGAAGGGTGGCTCAATATCGGTGCATACAAGGAGTCACCATATTAAATGAACTCACACACTACTACTACCGAAACTCGAACCTAAAATCTTGATCTCAACTTACCCTTATAATGACCAACTGAGCTACCACGTGGGCTGTTTTTCTCCCTCTGTTTTCATTCCACGTCTTCGCTGCCAATAGAAATGAGGTCAACCGTCAATCAGGTTCTAATCTCCTCCCGTCACGGCATATGTTAGAAAAAGACTAACACCAGATCTAACCACACATGTCGCTAACACATCCCAAAACCCCCTCAATCATTCCCTCCAACCCCATAACCAACAAACAAATAGAATGGCACATCGTACCACTCACAGACTTACCTAAGCTTCTCCGGAGCCGGAGCCAGATCTCATACTTCCATCGTCCATGGATCCCACTCACAAAAGACGCAACTCAATCCTCCCAACCACCAAAATCCTAGAGTCTATTTTACCCTCTAAATCCTTGTCAAACCAGTTATCCAAACGAAACCCACGTCACAAAACCAGTACAAGTTGCCATAAACCCATCAAGAACCAAACCCCATCAAGTGTTGGTACCTATTTGCAAGCCAAAGCCATGACTGTTTCGGCTGATTATGATAGTTCTAAATATTTGGTTGTCAAAGGAAAGCACCAGCAGCACAAACCAATCGATTCAAAGGTTGAGAACGAGAGGAAAGTAACAACCGCAAAGGAAGGGTCTAAAGAGAAGGTCGAGAAATCAGCATCTAGAGAATTGGTGGAGAAGAAGAAACTACGGCAATTTTTAGTCAATGAAATGCAAAGGAAGGAAACTTTGGCCTCGGGGAAGAAGTGTAAGGAAGTGAGGAATCCGTTTGAAGCCCTTGATATTAAGAGGATGTCAGTTTCTTTAGGTGGCGGCAGAAGGAGTTCCTTTGGTGGATTACATATAGAGTTGGCAGATGCTCTTGCAAATTGTGGTGCCAAAGTGGTTTCAGTTGAGATGCCTCCATTTATGCAGATCCATGCTGTTGATTGTGCAAGGAGGACTCACGATAGTCTTGAGAAGTTCACCTCCAAGGCCCTTTCGCTCACTCTCAAAAAGGTTCTATCCTTATCCAATAATCACGTTGAGATTATAGTTTATTAAATAAAGAAGATTCCTTTCATGGCTCTGCGAAGTGGGTTTGTAAGTCCCTGATAATCGATGGGCTTGAAGGGTTGTGTTTTGTGAATTCTTATTTCCTTTCCATTTTTTTGTAGGAATTTGATGCCGTGTATGGTCCGGCATGGCACTGCATAGTTGGGACAAGTTTCGGGTCTTTTGTGACACATTCAGTTGGTGGATTTCTATATTTCTCAATGGATCAAAAGTTGTACATTCTCTTGTTTAAAACTACAGTGCAAAGAGCTGATTGATTGATTATAGTTGAAGGAAGGTAGGTGAGACCTTACCTCTCAAATATGACAAGTGTCTTAATACTTTGTGCTTGCTTTACAAGTCTACCTTACGCTCGAAGAACTTCAATATAGGCTATTAGAGTTTATGTAGCAAAATAGTGCAAACATGTGTGCAAATAGTATGTCCATATTGACATAAGTAAATCAAAGTGGATAAGTAAGCTTGATCTTACCAGAAAAGCAAAGCCAACAAGTAATTGGTTACTTGTGGCAGTATCTAACTCCTTTTTTATCAGCATAAGTTGTTGAAGAGAGCGTAAATTTTTGTCACTTCTCTTTCCCACACATTTAACACTCTCAAACATTGAGTTCTCCCCCATATTTTTATCTCTTAAAACCACCTTCTAATTGCTCCAATGTAGCTCGAATTTGCGTTTTCTCTATATTATGAGTAGCTGCTAGAGTTACTCACACTAATTCACGCCCCAAATCTTTAGCTTAGTGGATAGTGGCTCTAAAAGATAAAAATATGAGGGAAAACTAAATGTTTGAGAGTGTGAAATGTGTGGGAGAGATAAGTGGAAAAAATTCATGCTCTCTTCAGCAACTTATGTCGACAAACAGAGAGTTAGATACTCCTACAAGTAACCAATTATTTGTTGGCTTCGCTGTTCTTGTAAAACCAAGCTTACTTGTCTACTTTGGTTTACTTGTGCCAATGCAGGCATACTATTTGCACTATTTTGCTACATCTCCCACTTGTACACATTAGCAACAACATATGTTCTATTGACAACATATGCTTTAGAAAGAGCAACACATGCCTGTTTGTAGCAACAAATGCTTTGTTCATAGCAACACATGTATTTCTCAACCTCAAATATTCATTCTCACTGTCATGCAGGAAGTGGAGCGTCCGACCATACGAGAAAGATGTGAGCAAGGATCGTTACATTAAGTCACCATCAAACTAACGTAATGTCACTGATGATCTCATTATATCCCCAATCATTTCTAATCATACTAGATTTTACATCTATGATTCCTCTTTTCACAAAGAGTTATGCAAAATCCCACAATGTATTTGTACTCATGGTTACTATTAGCCCCTTAGCACATGAAGGCACTTCACAGTTAGCTGGAGACAGACCTTAGGTAGAAGGTTAGATGAATCACGCGCATGGCGGTGCCATGCGAAAACTCCAAGATGACTTAGCACGTTAGATCAAACATGGTGTGAGTTTTGGTAGAATTTTCGACCGTGTACGAGCTGACATAGCTAAGGCTAAGTTTTTAATGGACTAAGGACTTAAAGGGTACTCAAATGGACGGACGATGGCTAATGGACTTGACATGGGTAAGCATTAGATCAGACTAGTATGCTATGACAGGCTTTGGTTTGGATGACTTGTCATTAACAGATAGAGATCGTGGGGATCTTGGATGATGTAGCGGATAAGATCACGGAAGATAAACATTAACGTTAAAGGATAAAGATCATATGGGAGGATCATCTGAAGATAGTGAACATCTTCGTGGATATGGATAGATCATGTGTACTCTTTTATCTTGTTTGTTGGGATGTGGGTAGACCTTATCGGATAGGGTCCTATTTAGATGGGGATGTTATCTTATAAGATAATGATGTAATCTAATAGGATAAGATGTGATTATAGGTAGTAGAGTTCTGTTAGGATTCTAACTCGTTCCCCAAGCCTTAACGCCTATATATAGATCCTTTGAGCCTTGCTCCTTACACAGAGTTGAGAGAACATTCCTTTGTATACCTTGGGGAAAGTAATAAAGGTTTAGCATTATTACTATATCATTTCTTTGCTTCTTTTGTTGCTATTATTATTGCTTTCGTTGTATTCTTGAGAGTGTAAGAGTTGAACATGGCAAGAGTCGTAAGGCGTTTGAGAACTAGACTGTTGGTTGACGATTACGTGGAAAAGACTGAGTCTTGTTTAAATGGATCTAAGTGCGATTGTCGTGCAAAGGAGTAGGCGTGATTTGCAGATAAGTTCGGTGCTTAATAAGACCTTTGTAACAGTTACCATATAGACAAAAGTCTATCGACAACTAATGTATTTGCAACCACTCGGGCAATGAGTCACAAATATCTTGTGTGATATCAAAATGATTTTTCCTTAGACACTCACGTTAATCTATGAAGTCTTGACTGCTTTCCTAGTCATACTCCACTAGACCGCATCAATCATTTGGTACCTTGCAAAGCTTTGTCTCATCCCACTTGCTATCATGGCACTAGGGCAATGTTCACATTTGAGAGAGCAACATGAAGCTTGGTGACAATTTTTATATGTGTGTCATTTTCAATTAAACCTTAATTTACTGTACAAATTCACACAAGATTAAAATGAAAAACATATTTCATTAATGTGTAAGTAAATGTACAAATATATCAAATCCTTAATAAACCTAAACTCCTAATGTGCTTTTGAAAAGCATCTCTAGCAATGGGTTTAGTAAAAGGATTAATTATCATATCTCTCATAAAGACATGCTTTAAGACCACATGTCCTTGTGAAATGATATCACAGATGAAGTGGTAGTGAGTATCAATGTGCTTTGTCTTTTCATGATGCTTCGGGTCCTTTGTATAGGCAATTGCAACTGTGTTATCACAATAAATAACTATGGCCTCACAATGATGCCCAGTAATGTTGAGGCTCCTCAAAAATCTCCTCAATCATATCACCTCTTGCACTGCTGAGGTACATGCAACATACTCGGACTCCATCATGGACAATGACACGCTCTGTTATTTCTTGCTACGCTAAGAAATGGCTCCTCTTCTAAGAATGAAAGCATATCCCGATGTGGACTTTCGCTCATCTCTATTAACAAATCCATCGGCATCACTATATCTAACCAATTTGAGGTTCCCACATTGACAGCACAAAGCCATATTAATAGTTCCTCTTAGATATCTAAGTATTCTTTTGACCGTTGCCCAATGCGTAGGTCTAGGATTACTTTGATATATACCAACCATCTCAACTGTAAAGAATATGTCGAGTCGAGTACACACTATAACGTACATTAGACTACCGACAACACTTGCATATGGCACCTTAGCTATTTGTTGTTATTCTTCCTCTATTTTAGGACATAGATCCATACTTAGGTATGGCTCCTTCTCTATTGAAGTGTCAACAGGTTTGCAATTATGCATATAGAAACGTTTCAAGACCCTATTAATATAGGTTCCTTGAGACAAACTCATAAATCTCTTAGAACGATCCCTCAAGATCTTAATCTTGAGAACATAATCTGCTTCACCCATGTCCTTCATCTCAAAAGTAGAGGACAACCACTTTTGAATGGCAACGATCATCTCCGTATCATTCCCAACTATCAAGTATCATCTACATACAAAGAGAGTATAAGAAACACATTCTCTTGTCTCTTTATGTATACATAATGGTCCTCTTCAACCATCGTAAAGCATACAGATATAATGGCTTGATGAAATCTAAGATACTATTGCCTAGATGATTATTTTAGGCCATAAATGGAACATCTCAAGCGACACACTTTGTGCTCTTGTCCCTTTGCCCAAAACCCAACGGATTTATCCATATAAATCTCTTCATTTATTTCTCTATGAAGAAATGTTGTTTCACATCAATTTGGAACAAATTCAAATCTAAATGTGCAATAATAGATAGGATAAGGTGAATAGACATATATCTCACCACAAGAGAAAATGTCTCATTATAGTCCACACCTTCCTTTTGGGTCTAACCTTTCGTCACTAATCGGGCCTTATGCTTTTCAATTGATCCATCAACCTTGCACTTAACCTTCAAGGCTTACTCGAAAATGGTGAGTTCATTGCTTCTTCAAAAGAAGAAGGCTCATCAACATCAACAAAAATGCTCAAGAAGGACCTACCTTCTATTTCAAAGTATCTACGCGGAACATTTCTGCATTGGCTCCTACGCAATTATGATAATTGAGACTTAAGTTCTATATTCCCATTGACCTCAATAGTCATCAGAATGAATTGTGAATCCAAATCCATTTGGGGCTCTTTGTCTTGATGTTTCTCTAACTCATAGAACTCAAGACTTTGTTTGATCTCACAAATACTAGGTAAATCATCCTCTAAAAAATCAACATCTCAAGACTCAACCTTAGTGAGCCCTCCATGATGTTCACTATACATCACATAGCCCCTAGAATGCTCACAATATCTAATAAACACACATTTATTAGCTTTAGGGCCTAACTTCCCAAACTTATGAGAAAAATGGTGAACATAACTAACAGATCCTCATGGCCTTAAGCCTTCGAAATTAGGCTTATTTTCATTCCATAACTCATATGGAGTAGTCTAGACAGATTTAATGGGCACTCAGTTAAGGATGTATGTCGCAGTCATAGAAGCATCCCCCCCAAAACTTAATTGGGCAGTTGGCTTAAGCCATCATCTACCTATCCATGTCCAATAGAGTTCGATTCCTTCTCTCTACGACCTCATTTTGTTGTGGAGTTCCAGGAATCGTTAACTGTTAGCGTATTTCTTTATTCTCACAAAATTCTCTAAATTGACCAGCGAGATACTCTCGGCCTCTATCAATATGAAGAGCCTTAATGCTCCTCTCTTTCTGATTCTCAACCTCAGCTACAAAGCGTTTGAAACAATACAAAGCTTTTGAGCGGTGAGACAACAGAAAACGAAACCAGAAATCAACTATGAATGTGATAAAGTAAGTCGCGCCATTACGCACTCTCACATTTATAGGCCCACAAATATCATAGTTGATCAACTATAAAGGATGCAAATCTCTCTTAGCCTTACCAAAAGGCTTTTTACTAGCTTTCCCAGCGAGACAAGGCTCACAAGTAGAAAGATTCACTTTGACGAGAGAGCCAAATAGCCTTTCTCTAGCTAATCTAGACATTTTATCTTGTCCGATATGTCATAATCGAGCATGCCATTTAACAGACTCATATTCAATATCAATAAAAGAAGAAGAAGCAATGTGAGCAAAATATTTATGATATTCAGACAAATCTAAATCTGTCATAAATAAACTATTACAAAAGTGGTCATCAAGATAAATGGACAAACTATTATTACTAACAAGAAAAGAAAACCCAAGTCTACTAGTGTCGATATTGAAAGTAGATTACATCAAATAGTGAGTACATGAAGCATATCATGTAAGACCAGTTTGCTTCCATTGTGCAAAATAAGTTGGTAAGTTCCTACACCAAGGACCCTCTCCTCTACTCCATACTCCATCATTACAAAATGTTTATCCTTTGGTAATAGATGCTAATCTACAAATCTTGCATGGTTACAAGTCATGTGTTTTGTCGCTCTCGTGTCTACAATCCAATCATGGAGAGAATGAGCGAAAAACTCATATGTGCAAACAAAGGCACGTTCAAAAGAAGGTAAGTAAGGACAAACCTCATGTGGCTCAATACACTCTTGAGCAAAGTGCCCCTTCTTTCTATAATTGAATGATAAAAAGTATAATATTATATTTTTCTCCACTAATCCTTAGTCTTTTATGTTTATTATTGGCCTAAAGTACTAATTATGTTTATATTTTGATTTAGGTGTGTATATTTTGATTTAGGCGTGTTATGGAAGAAAAAAGAGAAAAACGAGATAATTTCACAAATCTAGACAGTTTTGACACATTATCGTCTTTGGACCATAACTTTCACATACAAACTCCAATTGAGATGATTCAAGTGGCGTTGAAAAGCCTATGAAGAGGTTACAACTTTCATGTTTTAAGTTTTGAGTGATTCTGACTAGAAGAGGTCAGAAATACTATTATTTGGATTATTATTTTCCTTAATTGGGTATTTTGTTGTGGAGAGAATATTTGGCATATCTTTAGGAGATTTTCTAGGTTTCTATCTACTGGGTTTATTACGTGAAAGAGGAGGGGAAGACATCTAGAGAAAAAAGACACACAACACACTCCCCTCTCTCCTCTCTTCACACCTTAAAGCTTCTTCTATGGCCCTGTGTGGCTAATCTCATTCTTGGACAAAGGAATTGAAACCTCAGAACATGAG
The DNA here is from genome assembly GCA_027568955.1 of Erythroxylum tenue. Lineage (NCBI taxonomy): Eukaryota > Viridiplantae > Streptophyta > Magnoliopsida > Malpighiales > Erythroxylaceae > Erythroxylum > Erythroxylum tenue. The sequence continues at coordinate 18,855,284 of JAOSBM010000007.1, forward strand.
TTCTATTGTTCTTTCATGCTTATTATTATAATTATTTTTCAAGATTGCTAAGAGGCCTACTAGTTAATTGTGTTTGATAATCTACTGCTAATCAAGTAGCAACTAGGATTTAGTAATTTCGTTGGTGTTGTTATTAAATCTTAGGAAGAATAATAGGCTAAGTCTCTCTTAATCGTTGGTGGTTAAAGGAACTTTGATTTATTGATCTTTATATTGCTTAATGTTGTTGTTAGATTAGATCTTTCGTGCTGGGCTTAGATCATCTAATAATTAGGGTTAATTGTTTTACTAATGTTCTTTGGTAACCACACGTGAGCAAAGATAGGAAATACTTGTTTCCCTGATAAATACTCAAAGTGGAATTAATTATCATTGTATCAAGGATCAGTCGTTAGTTCCGATGATGGATATCTCCTTTGGCCAAGCTAGTTATTGTTGATTGTCATTAAGCTTAATCTTATTAGCTTTATTAGCGTGTTATTTTATTTGCGACAAACAAAACCCCCCATCAATCTTAGTAGTAATTTACACACACTTTCAGTGCCTTTCTCTATGGATCGACCCTTATTCCCACTACTACAAGTTTAATTTCTAGGAGTAAGGTTTATTTTTGATAGCCCTCGACAAGCTTATCATTGAAGCACATGATTTTGGACTTATCCTTCTTGCCCCCGTGCTTGCCTCTATGGCGTTTAACAATTTGCCCTTCTTGAGGCCCTCAGTTCTTAGCTTTTTTCTTCTTATGCTTAAGGCCATCACCCTTGCGCCCATTTTGTGCAACTAATGCAACGACAATGCGGTTTACATTTCTGCACTCTTCCTCAAGCTTCAAATGGTGGGAAATATCATCAAAGGTCTTAATGGCCTCATTATGAGTAAGGACCAATTTCACTTGTCCCCATGAGGACTCGGGAAGTGACCTAATGATAGCTAGAATCTGCTGCTCATCTATGAGATCATAATCTGCTGCCTTCATTTCTCGAATCATAGAGGACATCACCTTAAGATGTTCAATCATGCCATGCTTAGGGTCCATCATGTATTAATTGAACAATGTTAAGACACTAAGCCTTATGGTTGTTGTCCCTCCATATTTTAGGAGTAATTGTTCCGACATCTCCATGGCAGCTTAGTAGTTCTCAAACTCCCCAATAAGGTCATCGTGCATGCAAGCTAACAACGTGAAGCATGCACTTCTATCCTTCTTTTGCCAAAGGGAATAAGCCTCACAGTCACGACAATGCTGGGCCGAATTCCCAGTCTCAGATGGGTTCATGTTGGTGGTTAAATGGTCGAGCAACTCATGCTTATTGAGAAGGTACTAAACTTTCCTATGCCAGATGTCAGTTTTTACCATCAAGTTTCTCTCCTTAGGTTATCTCAATAATCAAACTCTTGGTTGCCATTTCACTACATCATTGCACAAGTTTAATTAAGGCACATATCTATCTTTGCTAATCTCAATTAATCATCTCAACTCCCACTTACATTATTAGGTCAAAAATTTTGCAAACTTGCCAGTAATCATTACTAATAACGTAAGCGGTATTAAGCTCCTAATTATATTTAGCCCAATAATTAATTTTAATTTAATTATGGGTAACACATTCACTAAATTTAGCATGAACCAATCATGCATGCATTAGTAAGTCTCACTCTAAGACTCCATTGATATTTTGGTGCCTCATGTCCAAAATAAATCTATATACTTAGAATTAGTGTGAAAATTCATCCCCTTTAATAATTACAATTCAAATCCTATTACATCATTCTATTAACAAATATTAAATGGGGATGTCACATTTTCTTCTTGGTATATAGGGAATCATTTTGGAAAACATACATCACACAATATAGGCATTAATTCAAAATATCAATGCATCTTCTTTCCTTAAACTAAAAAGGATATTGAATGAAGGTGGAAGGCCTTTGGCTCTAGGGTTCATTTAATTTATGCCCATTGGGATTAATTAACAATTAGTCACATAGACAAATAATTAATCAATTTATTACTAACATAAATAATAATCATTTAACACATAAATGAAATAAATAATAAAATGCAACTCATAACATATATGTAATGTAGAATAAATTCATGAACATAATACACAATTATCAAGCATAAAAAAGTTAATAGCCCAAAAATTATTTCATTTATGTAATTAAGTACATTTTTAAATTAGGCTAACAAATAGCTCAAATGTTGAAAATTTTTAATAAATCACATAGGGGTAAAATGGTAATTTTAACAACACAGATCAAAAGACCATGGCAAAAGGAGTCTCTGGTCAGGGCGTGTACGTGACCGTAGCATCTGCTGCGCCACACACCCACCACGTGCCACCTTAGACAGCCATTCAGGGCTCATTCGACATAGTTTTGGACTCATCAGTACATGTGGACGACGTTGGTAAGGTCAAATCTGAGATTTATGTCGTTGGTGAAGTGCATCTCCCACTGAGGGCGCGTGGAACTGCAGATGAACACATTTATACCAAACCCATATTATTCAGAAATTTCAGCCATTCATGTCCACGATGACCACTTCGGACTATCGTTTCTCACTCATTTTAACTCCAATTTTGGCATATAATATATTGTTGGAAAGATAATGTGACAAGAAAAATATCCATATACATAACTCATGCAAAACAGTACTATAATAGGTCAAAAATGGGCCTAAACTTTTGGAAAACACATGCATGAACCGAAAATTCACCATGCAATATCTCACTCAATTCAAATCCATTTTTTTACCAATTTGTAGGCACAAGTTTTTGACATTATAAGGAACACATCCATGCCAAAATTTCCAGCTAATATGAAGCACACAAAAATTTGTCATTGATGGCCATGTTATACATGTATGAACAAATTTCAGCATATATGACATATTATTCTCATTTGACACAATTTTAAGGACAAAAACAAGTTATACATGCTCTGATACCAATGAGAGAACATGCGGTGAGACCTTACCTCTCAAATATGACAAGTCCCTTAGAACTTGTGTTTGCTTTACAAGTCTACCTTGCTCTCCAACGTAGCTCGAATTTGTCATTTCTTTATGTTGTGAGCAGCTATCTGAGTTACTTACACTAATTCACACCACAAATCCCAAACCTAGTGGATAGTGGTTGTAAGAGATAAAAATATGAGGGCAAACTCAATGTTTAAGAGGGTGAAGTGTGAGAGAGAGAAGTGGCAAAAATTCATGCTCTCTTCAGCAACTTATGCTGATAAAAAGAGAGTTAGATACTGCCATAAGTAACCAATTACTTGTTGATTTTGTTTTTTTATAAGACCAAGCTTATTTGTCTACTTTGATTTACTTGTGCTAATGTGAACATACTATTTGCATACACTATCTGCACTATTTTGCTACAATAGTGAATAACTTGGAAGTGAAAGCATTTCTAGTATGGATAGTTAGGTGAAACTAAAAAGTCGAAAGTCTTTGATATTGTACATTTGGTTAGGAAAGGAGCACACAAATTAGAGATATTATTTAAATTCGAATTCAAGCAGTGCATACATCAAGATTTAAAAAAACCTACTAGTATAATTTAAGTAAATATGTTATGGAATGTAATTTTGTATTAATGTTTTTATAAATATATAATTATATAAAAAGATATAAAATATTAAAATACTTTATTATATTAATATTCAAATGATATTCACAATTTTGTTTAAAATACCTATTTATCTTATTATCATATTCAGTTTGCCTTGATTTTCTTTGCATCCTACTTTGGGGATGCTACGATCTAAGCCACTATCATTGCAGAAGACCATTTGCAAACTGCAAGTCCGCCAATGCTTTTAATGTTTGAAGGGTCAAACGGTTGCATTCAACCAACTTGAAAAAAGGTGAGATCTTTCCCGTCCCACTTCTTTTCTACATAATTTATGATGGCTCATCAAAAGAACATTTTCCTCATTCTACTTGTTGTTCTTGTTTACAACTTATGGTCCGAAAGGAACCTTAGAACCTTAAAAAATGCAGCTATAGAAGAGGGGAACATTATTACTAAAGCGATCTTCCAAGTATTGGAACAAATTAGCTTAAACACTGAGGGAAGATAATTGGAGGTAGCTGGCTTGTTTCTCTTTGTCTTGTTTCTTCTTTTATTCGTTATGCAGGTCCGCCTATCGGTGTGGGAACGTAAATTGTGTATCACTCTTCAATTCTTATTTGATGGGAGCACCAATGCAAGCCTTACAGCTGTGATTGGTATCTAACGCTACAAGCTCCATCCCTTTGGCCCTTTCTCCATAGGAGAGCCACTTCTAACTGACTAAGTGAGAGCACTAGAAATTATTGAATTATTGCTGATGTTTGAGTCTTTTATTTCGAAATGGTTGTGTTCCTGGTAATCTAGTCTTTAATTTGGTCTTTGTGGATGCTGGACATGTTTTAGCCTTGTTTTATGTTTGTTTGGTGGGGGGCACAGGACTAGGGCTCCTCATGTTGCTGTAAGTACCCTTGGTCGGGGTTAGAGACTGTCACTTTTGGCAATTTCTCGATGTACATAATTTTTCTTAATTATAAATTTTCTGAATTATCAATAAAAAGGTTCGATTATTTGCCGACTGTGTTTGTTGTTGTCGACCAAATGAGCGGTGGGGGTTTGTGTGACCGCTCGACACTCAAGAGAGGTCATACACAATGTTAAAAATACTATATCAGGTTTAGTATCGGATTGGGTTCTAGTACGGTATTATATCAGTACTGATTAATACCAGGTATCGTTTCAGATAATTTTTTAAATTTATAAAATAGTCTCTAAATTTTTTTAAAATTACAAAATAGTATTGTCATATTGTATAGTTGTACTGTATATTTTTAACCATGTCTCCAAAAATTATAATAATAATTAATAATCACAATTTTAATTTAATTTATAAATTAATTTAATAATTATTAGTAAATATAATTAAAATTTTTAAAATATATAAAATTCAAATAATTTTTGATTTAATAATTAAAATTTTATAAAATAAAAATTAGTTTATAAATAATAATTTTAAATTATTTATTTTAAAAATAAAATATTTATTAATACTTTATTAATAAATATTATATAAAATATTTAAATAAATTTAAATAAAATAATTTATTTTTAAGTTTTATTTAATTTATAATTATTATTAGTAATAAAAATATTTATTATTATTTTAAAAAACAAAAATTAAAAATCCACAATAATTATAGAAGTTGAAGTAAATAAAATAACTAATTAAAAAATTGAAAAAAAAGGGGGGAAGGAGAGGTTGGGAGATTTTAAAAATTTTTGAAAATTTTGCTAAAAAACCCCCTTATTTTTTAAAATTTTTTGTACCTGTCGATATTTTGAATACCTGCTGGTACTAACTGATACCATCCGAAACGAGCCGATACCGACCGATATTTAAGCTCGGTACGACCAACCCTTTATTTTAGTTTTTCTTTTTTAATTATAGATATAGACTACTTTTTAATATGCATTTGATTAATCTTTGGATTTTCATATTAGCGTATACTAGTCTACAGAAAAACGTTAAGAATGACTTATTAAAACATTGAACTGATTCATATAGTTCAACCATTAAAACTTTAAATTGTGTAAATTTTTAATTCGATTTTTAATTTTTTAATTTATTTTATTTTAATAACTATTGTTATTAAAATTGATTAATTTTTTTAAATTAATAAGTTCTTATAAACTAAAATAAATTAATTAATTTTTTAATAATCTCTTTTTTCAATTAAATTTCTGGATTTTCATATTAGCATATACTAGTCTACAGAAAAATGTTAAGAATGACTGATTAAAACATTGAACTGATTCATATAGTTCAACCATTAAAACTTTAAATTGTGTAATTTTTAACTCGATTTTTAATTTTTAATTTAATTTATTTTAATAACTATTGTTATTAAAAATTGATTAATTTTTTTAAATTAATAAGTTCTTATAAACTAAAATAAATTAATTAATTTTTTAATAATCTCTTTTTTCAATTAAATTTCAAATTATGTGGTATATAAAAATATTCTCTTTCAATCATATTTTAAATTCTTTAACTTTTTCAATTTTTAAACAATTTTAAGACAGTCTAATACGATTAAACATTTTAGACCTTAAATATCTTATCTTACTAGTTTAACTTTCAATCTAATTTTTAAAATATTATCCAAAATAACTCATTTGAAAACTAGTAATTGACAATCAAATAACTCATTTAAAGAATAGTAATTTATAATCAAATAATGGATTCCATAGAAATAATGCACGGAAAATCTAACTTATCTTTACATCTATCTAATAACCTCTTTAAAGATTGAGATAAATTAAAACTAATGTTTTAAAAATCAGACTGAAATTACCAATTCGGCCTAAAATAAATAATCAGCTTAATTTTTATTCCAGTTTATATGAAAATAAATAATTAGCTTAGGGGCCGTTTGGTTCTACTTTTGTTTTTCTGTTGTAGTTTTCAGTTTTCGTTTTCAGTTTTTTGTTTCTGTTTTTCTTTCAAATAAAAATAAAAACCT
>JAOSBM010000007.1:18868761-18891332 GCA_027568955.1 Erythroxylum tenue
TTACACTAACTATTAAGTGGTGCATTTGGTGCATTAACAATTAGTGGCACACCATATTATTTCTATCTTGTATAACATTAACCAATTTTTTGAGTTGTGGGCGGGGTGCACATCCTTTATGTCTTCCTTTCTCATCTTCGCTTCTTTAACAAATCATTACAGCATATGGGACCACCATTGTTTTAAACATGTGAGATCCCTTTCTCTAGCTTTTGAGTTTTGATACAATACATTGTGTATTTAATTAATAAATTATATTTTTAAAAATTTATATTCTTTATTTTTATATTTTAATTTAAAATTTTATTTTAAATTATTATTACTAAAAATAAATTATTATTTTTCGGTTTAATTTTTAATTTTAACTTTTATGGATAAAAACTGGCCGGTTAAATAATAAACTGACTGGTTTTCTCTTAACATTAAAAAATCGGTTTCGTCTTCTCCTAACGCCCACATTAGTAATGTCTGTTCGTGTCTTTTTTTTCCTAACCCAACAACAACATTTTCTTTACCTCGAGCTCTGACATCATGTTGCTCGCCACTTTAGCTATTCAAATGCTTGTTTGGTCCTTTACAATCCAATTGCTTTGCAAATCATGCTTAGAACCATCTTGACAGTTGAATCGATGCTCTTCCTACAGTGATCTAACCGCTATCAGGCATTCAGCCTCTGTTTCTTCCCTAGATTATTTGAGCGTAAGAAAGGTGACACAAGAAGCCATAGCAATGAAGATCAAGGTGTCACATGCTAAGACAAGCTTACTTTGCCAAGTGTTCCAATTATAACGCAACAAGTGTCAAGGCTTAAATAAACAATGCAAGCTTTTGTTCAAGCTCAAATCACAAGTTAAGTATATGAGGATGCCGAAACATCCATAGAGGAATACCAAGGCACGTCCAAGTTTATGATTTTATTAGAGGAGGCACTGGAAGAGGCTAGCATTTAGCCATTTATGCGCATTTTTTGATAATTTGAGCTTGTTATTTATTATCTCTTATTTTAGGCCCAAGGACTGGTTTATGGGTTGTTCTTTTAGATAGTAGCATGTGCTTTATTTGTTTGGGTTATTTTGAGACTTATTTGTTTTAATGTGTTTAGCCCATTCCTAAAAGGACTTGGATCAGATTTTGTTCAATGAGTTAGATACTCCTAGATTTGTTAGGATTAGCCTAGTTTTCATTAAATGGGCTTGCAAACCTATACCTATTAGGATTAGGACTTGGTCAAGAGTATTTATACCTTATTATATCCTTGTAACCCTAGATTTGGATGATTAATAAAATTTCAAAAGAGAGTTCTTCAAAGGAGATGTGAATGTCTTCATGGTTACTTCAAGAAATTGATTTGTATCAATAAGTAAGTAATTGCAACGTAAATTGATTTTTGATTTATTTGGGATTGGGTCTCAAACTTATGATTTGGGGTTTGATCTAGTATGTTCTTAGAATAGAAAGATTAGAGTTTTGATTCAATAGGATTAGAGGGTTTCAAGAACCTTGTTTTCTTCCGTATCATCTTGGTATTAAAGCTTTGGCTTAATTTTAATGAACTCATACGTATCTTTATTGTGTTTTTCTTATTTGTTTCTTTATAAATAAAAAAAAGTGAACATTATCGCGAACAGTACCGACCCATAAACAGTACCCCACCCATGAACAGTATCGTTCCGTGAATAGTACCGAAAAAAGTGAACAATATCGAAAAAGTGAACAGTACTAAAAAAAGTGAACTGAAGAAAAAAATGAATAGTATAAAAAAAGAGTGAATAGTCGAAAAAAACATTGAAAAACACGTTGAGTTGCTTATTTTAAACCTTGGGTAGATTTGAAATTTATTTTTGAGCTATCGAGTTTTTGTTGAGTTTTATAATATATTGAGTGTCTTTCTTTAATTCTTAGTTTACTTTCTTGCTAGTGCCTTCCTTTGCTTCCATTACATTGAATTGGACAATCTTGCATTTATATGGTTCAATTATAAACAAAAATCATTGCATACACATCTTTTCCATCCGTGTATTAGCATATTATTTTATTTCTGTCCGTGCATTACTTTGCTTCTAGAATTGTTCTTATTTGTTTCTTGTTAGGATTTACTTGTTCTTTCCAATTAATTTGTGTTGCTTACTGTTTGCTTAGTTTTGCTAAATTGATTTAAGAAAAGTAACTTTAAACACATCCTTTGAGTGGTAAAAGGCAAGAGTGTGTGAACTTATTTGAGGGAATCATTGTCGTGACTTAAACACAAGGGGAGTGACATCATTTTGAGGAAAACACGTGAGGGAGTGTGTGAGGTTGTTATTACTAACCTTGTTTTTCAGGAATATCATTTTATCTACAATGTCACAGGGAGGTAGTAATGATAACAACCAAGGGGGAGATGCAAATATCGCTTTCACCTTGAGAGCCATGCAGTAATAATTTGAGAGGTTCAATCTAGCCTTAACTGAGATTAGGGGACAGATGAATGAGCTCAGACAAGGGAGATGTGAGGAACCTCAAGGGAGGCGTGCAGGTGTACGCCAGTAGCAACCACCACCTCGTAGACCACCACCTTAGTATGAACCAGAGGAGGAAGACTTTGAGGAGGAGGAAGAGTTTGAGGTACGTAGACCTAGGAGAGCTCAGAGAGTTGAGCTATTTAATAGGAGAGATGGAGACCTTAAATCTATCAAGATGCAGATCCCAGCCTTAAGGGAAGAAATGATGTAGAGGCTTACCTGGAGTGGGAAAGGAAGGTGGACTTGGTTTTTCAGTGCCACAATTTTTTGGAAGATAAAAAGGTAAAGCTAGCCGCTATTGAATTTACAGATTATACACTAATATGGTGGGATCAGTTGGTGACATCCAGGAGGAGAAATAGAGAGATGCCAATTACTACTTGGGACGATATGAAGGCATGTATGAGGAAGTGGTTTGTGCCTTCTTACTATTATAGGGAGATGCATCAGAAACTTTAGATACTCACTCAGGGGTCTAAATCAGTGGAGGACTACTACAAGGAGATGGAGATAGCAATGATCCGAGCCAATATAGAGGAGGATCTGGAGGCAACTATGGCATGGTTCTTGAGTGGTTTGAACAGGGAGATAACTAATGTGGTAGAATTGCAACACTACGTAGAGATTGAGGACATGGTGAACATGGCCATAAAGGTGAAAAGCAAGTCAAAGCTAGAGTGGCAGCAAGGAGTGAGGCAAATTTTAGCCAATCATGGAGTTCAAAATGGCCCAAGAGAGAGAAGAAATCGAAAGACAAGGGACTGAACTTCAAGGAGACACCCAAAAGGCAGAACGTAGGGTTTGACCCTAAAGGTACACCTAAACCCAAGCTTCTTCTAATAAGCATTCTAGCATTAGATGTTTTAAGTGTTTGGGATCTGGTCATATTGCTTCACAATGCCCAAATAGAAAGGTTATGTTTTTTAGAGATGACGGGGGAATTGAGTCCCAGGAGAGTGATGGAGAAGAAATGCCTGAGATGAGGATTACAGTGATGTGGAGGTAGAGGAACTTGTTCAAGTCGAAACCTTTTTGGATAGGCATGCTCTCAATGTGCAGGAGAAGGTAGAAGTAGAAGAGTAGAGGGAAAACATCTTCCATACACGTTGCTTAATTAAGGGTAAGATGTGCAGTTTAATAATTGATTGAGGTAGTTGTACCAATGTTGCAAGCACGGTTTTGGTTGAGAAATTAGGGCTGCCTCTCATTAAGCACTATAGTCCTTACAAGTTGCAATGGCTTAATGAGTGTGGAGAGGTTAGGGTAAACAAACAAATGCGAGTGGCGTTCTCAATTGGGAGATATTCTGATTAAGTGTTGTATGATGTAGTTCCTATGCATGCTGGTCATTTACTATTGGGGAGACTATGGCAATATGATAGGCATGTAGTGCATGATGGAGTAGTGCATGATGGATTCAAAAATAGGTATTCATTCAAGATGGGGGAGAAACACTTCACATTGGCGCCTCTTTCATCAAGAGAAGTTTATGAGGATCAGTTGAGGCTTGCAAAAGCCATGGAAGAACAAAAACTTGGAGAGGCCAAGAGTTTAAAAAGAAAAAAAGAAAAAGAGGTCATTCAAGAAAATAAGAACAAAGGTCCAACTGAGAGTAATTGCACTAGTGAGCAAAAGAAAGAGAGTAATGCAATTGAAAAAAAAAGAGAAGAGTGAAAAAAAGAGTGGAAAAAAAAGAGTACTTTCTTTGTAAAAGAAAAAGAGTTGAGGAAGGTCATGTACACACAAAAACCATTGGTTTTGCTTATGTATAAGGAGTTGTTTTATAATGAGACTGACCTTGACCCTTCTTTGCCTAGTGTTGTGAAATTTGTTTTGCAGGAATACTATGATGTCTTTCCAGATGAGTTGCCCAAAGGATTCCTACCATTGAGGGGGATTGAACATCAGATTGATTTGCTAGGTGAGTATCAAGTATCTGCTACATTTAATGTTGCTAATCACTCTCCATTTGATAATGCAGGGGCTGATTTGAGGACGAATCCTTTTGAGGAGGGAGAGAATGATACAAGAAGCCATGACAATGTAGATCAAGGTGCCACACGCCAAGACAAGCTTACTTTGCCAAGTGGTCTAATTACAACGCAACAAGTGTCAAAGCTTAAACAAGCAATGCAAGCTTTTGTTCAAGCCCAGATCACAAGTTAAGTACATGAGGAGGCCGAAACATCCATAGAGAAACACCAAGGCATGCCCAAGCTTGTGACTGCATTAGAGGAAGCATTGGAAGAGGCTAGCACTTAGCCATTTATGCACATTTTTTTTGATAATTTGAGCTTGTTATTTATTATCTCTTATTTTAGGCCCAAGGACTGGTTTATGGGCGGTTCTTTTTGTTAGTAGCATATGCTTTGTTTGTCTGGGTTATTTTGAGACTTATTTGTTTTAATGTGTTTAGCCCATTCCTAGACTTGGATCAAATTTTGTTCAATAGGCTAGATACTCCTAGATTTGTTAGGATTAGCCTAGTTTTCATTAAATGGGCTTACAAACCCAAATCTATTAAGGTTAGGACTTGGTCAAGAGTATTTATACCTTACTATATCCTTGTAACCCTAGATTTGGATGATTAATAAAATTTCATAAGTGAGTTCTTCAAAGGAGGCGTGAATGTCTTCATGGTTACTTTAAGAAATTGATTTGCATCAATAAGTAAGTACTTGCAACGTAAATTGATTTCTGATTTCTTTGGGATTGGGTTTCAAACTTATAATTTGGGGTTTAATCTAGCATGTTCTTATAATAGAAAGATTAGGGTTTTGATTCAATAGGATTAAGGGGTTTCAAGAACCTTGTCTTCTTGGGGTTTCTGTATCAAAAGGCATAGAGAAAATAAGTAGGAAGACAATTTAAAGAAGGAAAAAAAGTAAACGAGAAGAGTGGGTTACGGAATGGATGTGGAGGAATGTCTACTGTAGATGAGATACAAAGATGTGGGAAGGACAACTATCAAACTCTGGATGCTTGTGTTGCGCCTGTATGAAAGGAAAGAAACCCAACTGTTAATGTCCGTGTAGTTAACAAAGAAAAATGTTTTTACACCTACATGTAAGATAGATGATAACAGTTGTAAGTGATTTGAACAATAAGATATGTCTTATAGGATGTGCTAAAGGCAATAGAGATTTGACCCTTTCTTTTTTAAATAGACAAAAAAAGAAAATAAATTAATACAATTTTGTGGACATATATAGCAAAAAGATGACATTGGACAAAAATTAATACATAAATTATAAATTATAGACGCATTTTAAATTTCATATACTAAAACCTTTAGGAATATTAAATCGTGAATATTAAATTATAATAAAATTATTTACTTCATTAAAAAATTAATCTTTACATGTTATGTCCATAATCTTAATATTAATAAAATTATTTAGTTTATTTGCCTTTTAAAGATGATAAATTAAGTTATTTTGGTTGACTTCATAACTTAGTAGATCAATTTGTTGTGGTTTTGTTTAAAAGCCTTGAAAATATTGAAACTACATGCCCTTTAGGAAATTGTTTATGTTTTATATAAATAAACTAAAAAACTAAATGAACATTAAATATTAAATAGTATCTAGAATATTTTTTAAAATTATAAAGTAAGTCCTTAATTTTTATATAATTTAAATTTAGTATCATGTTATAAAATATATTTTAAACTTTGACCTAATAAATTAATTTATTAAAATTAATATAAAATATTAATTTTAAAACTAAAAACTATTAACCAAATATATTTTCAATTTATTTCTTCATCTTTTTTCTAATTTATAGTTTTATATATTTAATTTTTCTGATATTTTGATTCTTATCTCTATACAATCAAAATTTTACATTATATCCTAATTTTATATTGTTTTTAAATCGGTACAACACTAAATACAAGACACTAGTTTTTTCTAAGAGTTAAAAATAAGCATTTAAAATGAGCCTAGCCTAGTCATATAAGTTAGGTCGAATGAAATCCTTAATTTTGGAGCATTTACAATTTCAAATTCGTATAATTTAATAAAATACAGAATAAACTAAATATATTTTAAAATTAAATGACAGTGAAAAAGAAATGATGGGAGAGTTTAGAGGAACGAATACCGTTCCGTACCAGCTGGAAAACGGAACGGTATTCATTCCTTTCGTACCGTCCATTAATACAGGTTGATATAGGTATTTTTTGCTCAGTACTGGCCAATATCCAAAATATCAGCAACATACCACCCGGTATCATAAATTTTGAAAATGTCAAGGACTTTTTTGCAATTTTTTTAAACTTAACTCTAAACGAACCCCTCCCCCCCTCCTCCCCGGTCTCTGTTGTGCAACTCCCCGCTCTCCTGAACCTTGTTCTACCTTCCTTCTCTTTTTTTCTCACTCTCTCACCAACTTCCACTTCTTCACTCACCACCGTCGCCGTTCTCTCTCTGTCTCATTCTCCTCTTCATCTCCGACAATACTAGTCCCTCCCTGACGGTCCTACTCCTTCCCTCATCCTCCCCGATCCACGTCAATATTAGAGGACAGAGATCCTCCCTCGATTCCTCCCTTCGCGTCTCCGAAGATGCCACCGTCTTCAACCCTCTTCCATAAGGACTACCACACCACGTCGTCGCCACTGAATGTCTGAAGGAGAAGAGAAGGCCGCTGCTCGCCTAGATCTACACCCGAAGCCTGTGACCTGTCACCCAACCTGTCACCTAACCCAAAACCCAAAGCTAGTGAATTGTTTTTGGGTGTGTTTTTTTAGTTTTCGAATTTTTTCCTGCTTAATTGCATTTTTTATTGTGATCGATTAGATCTTAGATTTTTGAATTGGTTGGAGCTTAGTTTTGAGATTTGCGTGTATCTGGGTTGGAGATTGGAGTTGAATGATCACGATTTTTATCATTTGTGATTTGAATATTGGATTTCAATTAAACGAGTCACTCACATTGTTGTCTTGGTTTTATGATTTGCGTGGGTTGGGTTGGATATTGAAGTTGAACTATTGTTTGGTTGATTTCTGATTTGGTTATAAAATAAAGATTGGTTTAAGCTTACTCGATTAAGAGAAATTTATGATAAGTTTTTGGATGAATGAAATTCACGGCCTCCTGTGAATATGTGATGATATTGATGAATTGAATTGGTTTAATTGAAAGTTTGTACGTTCAAACTTGAAAGTTGAAACAACTTAAATTAAAATTTTAAATCGAGAATATTAAAGTTGTAAACTTGCAAAGACTTAAATCATTAATTGACACATTCTTAACATTTGTGAAATGGTATTTCATTTTTAGTATTTGGGTATTGACTTTAGGTAAATAATTAATTGAGTATAAAATTATGCAATTGTAAATTAATAATAATTCGGTTGTAGTTAATGATAATATTTGCCTATTTGGGTATTAGTTTGGGTAAATAATTAATTGAGTATAAAATATGTTGAACTTGAGTTATTTGGTAATATATATGTGTGGGGTATCATAAATATTTATAATAGATAATGTGTTAAAGTAGTGATGTAATAAATGTATCCCAAAAAGTTTTTTTTCAAATTGTGAACATGTTGTAGGTTCCAATCATTTATACTTAGATTTATTAATGTCAATTAAAAATTGTAAAAGCAACTTATATATTTAAGAACGAAATATATATAATATTATGGTTTGTTAGAAATGAAAAGAAGATTCAAAGCTTTAAATAAGAAAAAGAAAATATTTCCAAAGAAGTTATATCCTTCAACTTGATCCTCATGTTATGAATATATCCTTCAACTTGATCATCATGTTATGAATAGATATATATGAACAATTGTATAAGATATGTCTTTCATTATTTGGCAATTATGCAAATCATATCATACCCTTCAACTTGATCCTCATGTTTGAAACTTTGAATTAAAATTATTAGAAATGGAAATTGTTTATGTATGTTTTGTGGTTGTTGGTAATGAAAATTGTTTTATGAATGTTTTGTGATTATTGGAAATGGAAATTATTGAAAATTGTTGGGAATGGAAATTATTTTATGAATGTTTTGTGATTATTGGAAATGAAAATTGTCGAAAATTGTTAGAAATGAAAATTGTTTTATGAATGTATTGTGATTATTATAAATGGAAATTGTTTTATGAATGTTTTGTGATTATTGGAAATGGAAATTGTTGAAAATTGTTAGAAATAGAAATTATTTTATGAATGTTTTGTGATTATTATGAATGAAATTTGTTAAAAATTGTTGGAAATGAAAATTGTTTTATGAATGTTTTGTAATTATTGGAAATGGAAATTGTTTTATGAATGCTTTGTGATAATCAGAAATGGAAATTGTTGAAAATTGTTGAAAATGAAAATTGTTTTATGAATGTTTTGTAATTATTAAAAATGGAAATTGTTGGAAATTGTTGGAAATGGAAATTGTTTATGTATGCTTTGCGATTGTTGGAAGTGGAAATTATTTTATGAATGTTTTTAATTACTGGAAAAGAAAATTGTTGAAAATTGTTGGAAATGAAAATTATTTTGTGAATGTTTTGTGATTATTGGAAATGGAAATTGTTGAAAATTGTTGGAAATGGAAATTGTTTATGTATGTTTTGTGATTGTTGGAAATGGAAATTATTTTATAAATGTTTTCTGATTACTGGAAATAAAAATTGTTGAAAATTATTGGAAATAGAAATTGTTTATGTATGTTTTGTGATTGTTTGAAATAGAAATTGTTTTATGAATGTTTTGTGATTATTGAAAATGAAATTGTTCATGTATATTTTATGATTGTTGGAAATGGAAATTACTTTATGAATATTTTGCGATTATTGGAAATGAAAATCATTTATGTATGTTTTGTGATTGTTGGAAATGAAAAGTGTTTATGTATGTTTTGTGTAATTATATATGTTGAATAATTGAATTGTTATTTTTTGACTTATAATGAATTGTGTTCCATGAAATTGAATTGTGTGTAATGTAATATTGTGTAATGAAATTATGTATTATTTATTTTGATACATGCATTCATTTATTTTTACAGATAAAAGGAAGGAAGTTCAAGTACTCTTGATGAACCCACTTCAAGAAGATACAATGATCTAACTTGGGCTCGTGCTGCATTGATTTCCAGCATGAGGAATCATATTATTTGCTTATTTTGTAACAATCATTTGAAAGGTGGAGGAATCACCTGATTAAAAAAATATTTAGCTGGGTTAAAGGAGAAGTGGAACCCTGTAAAAAAAGTAAGTCATGATGTGAAGTGACAAATAAAAACATTTCTTGAGATAGAAGGGAAAGGTTGAATTTTGAAATTGGGAGTGAAAATTCATTTTCTAGTTTCCGTGCTGATTATGGAAATATTGAAGATCGTATTGGTAGTGGTGGTAATGGTATTGATAGTGTTCTATCTCAGGCTCAAGAAGAAGTACCTGAACCTGATATAAGAGAAGAAGATAGGTCACGAATAACTCCTGAAGCCCAACCTTCAATTCGTAGTACAATGCAATCAAGAAATGTGGCTTACAATGTCGATATGGTAATAACTAGATGGTGATATGATATAGGTTTGTCATTCAATGCTTCTTAGTCTTATTATTATCAACCTATGATGGATGTAATAGCCTCTTATGGTCCGGGATACAAAGGTCCTTCGATTGATGACTTAAGAGATAAACTTTTGAGTTATTCTGTTTCTAAAATTAAAAGTTATTTGGCTGAAAGGAGTGAATTGGGGTACTTATAGATGTTCAATTATGTGTGATGGTTGGACAAATAGGAGATAAGAGCCTATTATAAATTTTTTGGTTTATTCTACAAATGACTCTATGTTTTTGAAATCTATTGATGCATCTGGCCTTATTAGAAATATTGAGACTTTGTTTGCGATTTTTGATGAAGTTGTGAATGAAATAGGGCCAGAAAATAATGTTCAGTTTATTATTGATAATGATTTCGCTTATAAAGCGGTAGGAAAAAGGTTGCAGATTACATATAATTCATTTTTTTGGAATCTTTATGTTGCACAATGTATTGACCTAATGTTGGAGAATATAGGAGATCCTATGTATTTTCTTGTTATTGATGAGACTATGCAGAAAGTTAAAAATGTGACAAAGTTCAATTATAATCGTGCATGGGTATTGAATTTGATGAAAAAGGAATTTATCAATGGTAGGAATTTGTGTCGTCCTACTGTGACAAGAATTGTAATAATTTTCTTATCACTTTAGTCTTTTGTTTCGATGAAGAAAGAGTTAAGACAAATGTTTACAAGTGATAAGTGGATTGCATCTCAACATGCTAGGTCTAATACTGGAGTGGAGGTTTGTAATATCATACTGGAAGATAGAGAATTTTGGTTTCAATGTCAATTTGTTATTCGAGTATTTGAGTCTTTGGTGAGGGTATTTCGCTTGGCTGATAGTGAAGAAAAGCCAACAATGGGTTATATTTTTGATGTCATGAAGAGAGCGACGGAAGCAATCAAGGCCAATTTGAAACATAGACCTTCTTTATACACATCATATTTTTGAATCATCAGCCCTAACTTGCCGGCTGCACTACAACAATATTTAGTTTTTTTAATTTATATAATTAAATTTCAGGATAAATTATCTCGTAAAATTTAAAAAATTTTAAAAAATCAAACTCAATTTAAAATTTAGTTAAACGATCATATTTTGAATTAAATTAAACCAAATTTAAACTTTTTGTCAACTTTTTTTTTTTGCAAATAAATAAAAGCAAAGCTTAAACAGTGCGCCATGGGCTTAAAACCCCACACATATCCTCGGAAAGGATATCAAGACATCCTGAAGGGGATATCGTAAATTGGTAATTTTCTCAAATTTTCTAAACTCTTCAACTTTTAAAAGTGCTTTGTTTCTATTATTTAGAACATAATTTTCCCATCCATTGGTACGTATGTTACAAAGAACTCAAGCGAATGTACATTCTTGTATATTTTAAAAATAATTGAGAACTCATAATCAATAACTTATATGTCTATATTAAATACACCCTCCTATAAAAACTCCGTAAGACATAATTTCATCGGATGAAGATGGTTGATAGAAGTGAACGAATGAGATCTGCTAGCATATAGCAAAAATTGAGAGCATATCTCATCCTTAATTTCATGTAATATGTGTGTACGGTACCTATTGAGATAAGTTGTACAAAATAATATGATACTTATTTTGATGAGATGTATTAAGATGATGACACTATTATGAATTTATTTAATGATAAAACTTGTAGACGTCATTATATCATTCTAGTAAGTATTGAATACAATATTAAACGTGTGTAATAATTAATCAATTATATTTTAAATAAATCATTTTATAAGTTAATAATTTAAAATTAAAATAATAAATTTATCTAATTAATATTTGTTTATCTAAAAAGCAATTTTCAATTTGTAACCCAAATATATTATGTTTGAATTTACATAATCAAGAGAAACAAACGATTTAAATTTGATCATTTAAAAATAATCTCTTAATTAGTTAGAGATAAGATCGTGTAGTATTGAATCTTTCTAAATCCAAAGTTTCAAACAAATTTTTATATAGTTATTAGGGGGTGCTTGGTTGATATGTTTGAGAAGGGGTTAATAAGTAAGGAATGAAAAGTGAGTGATTAGTTGTTGATTATTATTATAGGGACAATAGTTTGATATCCCAGTTTTGGAGAATCCTCCATACCTTCCATTTAGTGAAGAAATGAAACTCATTTCTTAGTAACGTCTTTTTTTTTTAATTTTTTAATTAATTAAATATAATAAAATTTTATTTTTTAATATTTTTTACAAACCAACCATTATTAATAGTAATGGTAATCATTCATTCCTTTTAACCAATCACTATAATTATAATGATAGTATCTATTATTATTTTTTACTATATTATTCTCATTTTTATTACCATTCTTTTATACTAACCAACCATCACCTTAATTATTCTTGGGATAGTTCTAAGATAAATATTCCTGTATAGAAAAAGAAACATACTATGGAGCACGTGCCTATAAAGAAACTAATAGATACAAAAGGGTGGAGATCGTCGCCATCAGGACAACACTAATCTAAACAAAGCAACAGGTAACAGTCACCAACTTGCATTGGCAAAGAGCACTTAGGCACATGAGTTCTTAATCAAGGCATATCATAAAGAAGCTTTCTTTGGCATTAATTGCACTTGCTTGTTTAAGCACCCCTTTTCTTGCTAGGTAAGTTAGGTTGCGAATAGTGACACTGACACCGCAAATTGAAGGTTAGGCGCTTGATGGAGGTCTGCTCTCCAATTTTTATGAACAGCTTAGCTATCCTCTAACTGTAAGCAGTCACCTTCTCCTTGTGAGAAAAAATTTCAACCGCACGTACTCGTTTGTGATCAAAAGATCACAAGTTTAACTCACAGAAATAGTTTTTTTTTGTAAAATTAAAAAAAAAGTTGCGTACACTAACATTATTGTCTTTGTTGTTGTTGAGATTAAAAATTTTATTAAATAAATTATAGAATGCATAAAATAAATTATAGATTATATTTTTTGATATATTAATAATTCATAAACAATTAATAAATTCAACTAATATTTTAAATATTTATATTGAATTTAGATTATTCTCCACATGAATTACACACTTATAGGGAAGGAGTTCCAACAAACGAGTGGGGAACTATTTAATGAACACTTTCACAAACTTAATTTAATCACCATTTTCATGTAAGCGTACTTCTTCTTTTAATGGAATTAATGCAACTATCCATAAAACTAGTGTCGTATCCTTAGTACCCGCACGGGTAATTCAGTTGGTCATTGAGAAGAAAAGTAAGTCTAAAGTCTTGGGTTCGAGTCTCGGTAGTGACAGTGTAGGAGTTCATCCAATGTGGTGACTCCTTGTGCGCACCGAGCACTGGGCCGCCTTTTCGAGAAGCTAGCTGAGATCATACCGTGATTTACCTCCCTCACACAATATCGAGTCGGAGTATGGGGGCGTCTAAGATGTGCGTTCCACTTTTTTGAGTCCAGGTGTCGGGTCCCTAGTAATTCCATTGACTCAACATGGTGTGGCGTTAGTAATTCTTTCCAAGTTAGCGAAACTGTACAAGCACAGTGGTCCGCGATCCCCACACTCATTATTAAAAGCCCAGCGAAAACGACCATTCTCATTATTTTGTTAAAATTATCTACTCGCGAATCATCAACACCATGTGGAGAATGATTAGTTTGCTTACGTGTCCGACTTGTGAAGCGAGTAGTTCTCACGTAATTTAACTGCGTGTGTGCTAATCTTAAGTCTGTCCGAGAAAAGCCTCAAAATGTTGTTACAAAATGAATGAACTCGATCCCTAAACGCGGCAGACTAGAATGCGCCGGAGGCGCTCAGCGCGCCTCTTCCTCTTTGATGTGCTTAAAAATAAAAGGTTAATTTAATTATTCTGCGTCCTTATTATTTTTCATTCTAATTATCATATTTGAGCTATTGTTGACTGTATAATTTTGTCTACTATATTTTATTAATTTATTATTTATAAATTCAAAATAAACTAAAATTAAAAATTTTAAAAATATGTTATTTTGTGTAAAATAAATAAAATATAATAAAAATAAGTGATAATTACTAAAATTAAATTGTCATTAATGCATTTAATATCAAATAGTAAATGAAGCAATTCGATAGATTGCAATCTTCTATTTACCTAATAGAAAAATTATTTTTAAATAAACTCGTTTTCTTTTTTAAACAAAGATACTCGCAGATGTTATATTTTGGATGCGTATTCGATAAATTTTTAAATTGACATAATAGCCTGCAAATTATGTCAACTGAATATTCTGTATTAGGCAAGCTTTGTACAATAGACTAGATCAAAAGAACGTAGATAGGGAATTTAAAAAAAGGACCTTTTGACCCTATATTTTCTACTCTACCAACTCGACCACATCTAGAGGCTTCTAAATAAACTCAAATGTAATAATTATGCTAAAATTATATAAGATAAAAATCATATTTAAATAAAGAAAATCAGTACTCAACATATTTATGCTAACATATTATCTAGTAAAACCCTAATTATATTTCATATTTTTTTTAATTTTTATAATTCTTGAATTTTATTAAATAAAAAAAGGAGCGAGAAAAGAAGCCATTGGGGGAGATAAAATGCACGGGGAGGCGTAGCGCGCACCCTCCCTCACCACCTCAAGAGAAAATTTCTCTCTGCAACTCAAACCTCCCTCTCTCTCTCCGAAATTTCAGTCCTTTAAATAATCCCAACTGCATTACAAAAAACTTAAAAGATTCGAAAGCTCACTCCTTGAGCACTAAGCTCAAGCACATGTTCACTTCCAATCCCAAGCTCGCCGGGTCACACTGAATGAATTTGACCCGAACCCGAATGGATCCTCCACTGATAAATGAGACATCTTTTTCTGCGGCAAACCCTTCCTCGTACACTTTGTCGGGGATTTGGCTCTTCGGAGCTCTTAATGGTGACGCCGGTAGTGGGTTGGGTCTCCGAATGGGGAATTTGGGAAGTGGGTATGGTGGAGAGAGAGACGGGTCGGTGGAGGAATCGACGGTGACGGAGCAGAGTGGCGGTGGAAATGGGAGGAAACGGAGAGGTTTGAGTTCGGAGGATGAATCTTCTAAGATGGTGTCCACAACTAGCAGTGGCAATGAACTGGTTAGCTTTTTTTTAATTCAATTTGTCGTTTTTGCGTCTTTGTTTTGATTAAAATAAAATGATGACTTGAGTTGATGAGGATGTAAAAGGAATAGAGAAGAAGAGTGTGAGCTTTGATGAGAAATGCAAATAGAGACAAGAGAAAGTTGAGAATTTTGGCCGTTAGTTTTTATCGTTTGTTGGATTTTCTTTCTCTTCGTTTACCTTAGGAAATGAGAAACCGCAAAATATTTGAACCTTCGTCTCCAATTCTCTTAATTGAGAGCTCAATGTCTTGGAAGTTGAGAACTTCTTATATTTCCTTAGGAACAAAAATTGTGTAATTATATTTTGTGCTATTCAGACGTTTCTTCCACTTTTGATCTTTGATCTGTAGGCATGGAAATGGATCTTTTTATTGTTATGGAGTTGTTAGCTTGTTTAGAATTAATATGTCAGAGGCTACAATTAACTCAGTTGGCCCAATGATCTTCTTTTTTGTTCACAGAATGATTCTAATGGCAAGCGAATGAAGACGTCAGCTTTCATAAATGAGAAGAATAAAACTGAAGTAGAAGCAAGTTCTGCAGCAAACGGTAAGTCTGCTGAGAAAAGCACTAAACCAGCTGAGCCGCCTAAGCAAGACTACATTCATGTAAGAGCGAGAAGGGGTCAAGCAACTGATAGCCACAGTCTAGCAGAGAGAGTAATTCTATTCAGCCTTCTCAAGCTTTTCTTTCTTTACTTAACCTGTTGATTCATGTAACAACAAAAGCGATAAAGTTGTTCACATACTCTTATTGTTCCTGTTTCTTTTATTTATTTCAAATGTTATCTTGAAAGGAGTGCGTCTTGATTTGTTCAAAACCTTCTCTCCCCCCTTTTGCCCATTTTGGCAGGCTAGGAGAGAAAAAATAAGTGAGAGGATGAAGATACTCCAAGATTTGGTTCCTGGGTGTCATAAGGTACCTGTTGCCTTCAGCGTCTATCATACTTTCTAGATTCATGAATCTGCGTTTTTGAATTTAATTTTGAAAGGGTATCAGTATATTGCCTTTTCTTTGTTATCGTATGTCTTTCATCTGTCATTATTGGTTCAGTCCACCAAGTCGTTATTTGCGTAAACCAGGTGGCACATCCTTGAATAGATTTTGGACTCGTAATGACTTTCTTGATAAATTATGTATAATACCATCAAACAGGTCATAGGTAAAGCACTCGTCCTCGATGAAATAATCAATTACATCCAGTCACTACAAAGACAAGTTGAGGTATTGCCGCTATCATACTGTGTTTTAATGTCACTTTTGATAAGCTATTCTGTTGAAGCTGTAACTGAGATCTGTGCCTTTTCAAATTGGATTTTGCAGTTACTGTCCATGAAATTAGAAGCAATTAACTCAAGGATGAATAAGAACCCCACAGTTGAAGGCTTTCATCCAAAAAGCGTAAGTCTTCATATTTTACCAACTTAAAATAAAGCTTATCTCATATATTAGTTATCCCATATTTTAGAAGTGCATTATGATTGCTGGTTCCTTAGGGTTGTGTAAACTATGAAAAAAAACAAGGGCTTTTTTGGTGCTGCAATGGGTTTTTTGAGCGGCTAAACCTTTGTCTGATTGCTTGATAACTTAAATTGTAACCTTATTAGAGAATTTTTGTATGATAACCGTCTTTCATCTACTAGGACTGTGTATATAGAAGCAACAGTGAGCATGTATAGATTTGAGAAAATGGAATCAAAAACTTTTTTGGTTTGCACCTATTCTATATTTGGAAATCTTGGTTTGTTGCTTCCTTCTGAGGTAGTTTCTACAGCTACCTGAAAGGCTGTTAGGTTATACTGCCTGTAACAACACTTGAACTTGGATGAGGTTGTACATATTAAAGCCAAAGCATATCACTACTTTGTATGTTGCACGTTGAACCTATAAAGAATGTTATAGAATGTGAACTTTTTTGTGAGGTTTTGAATTTGGTACTTCAAGAATGTATTCAAAATGAACTGTGGAACTTCTTGTTCTATGATCTTTTAGGAAGGTTGAATTAACGTTGCGGAAGTTTTCCACTTCTATACCTTAGCATTCTAGTAGTGGAAGGGCAGGCACATGTTGACTGGTCATCTAATTTGTTTGCAAGTGGGCTAGTTTCAAAAAGCAATCTTTCTTATGTTATTATGTTAATATTAAATTGATTGGAAGTATCTATGTTCCATTAATCGCAATAGTAAATCAGGGTGTTATGTGTTAGGTCCTACAATAGAACAGTAGATTGAGAACAAGAAGCAGGATTTAAGTGAAAGAAATAGAGGAAAAGAAGAAAAGGAATAGGAATTGTCTGCTGCTAGTAGAGCAGATCTTTCATTGGAGATGAAAATTGATAAGAAGGGTAATCACAGGCAACATTCGAAAGGTGCCACTCCCCTAATACACATTCTACTTGGTACATTATGCCTGCCTTATCCACTCCCCTCTGCCGGCCAAATATATCCTGACCTAACATCCCACCCTAGCAATCATGCCACCTGAGCCTCCTAGAATCTTACCTGCAGCAAAACTGACAACTAATAAAGCATAAATAACAAACCGTGGACAGCAGCCCTTCAATATCAATCCTAGGAATGATGGGCTTTTCCTTTAATTTCCAGCCTTGTTGCCTAAATTGTTTAGCCCCTTTTTCTTCCTTGAGTAGAAAAGCATAACTAGAGGCCTATCATTATGTTCATGGAGCACTATGTTAATTTTCAATCTTAACCTTAGCGAAGTAATTGAAGATACGCTATACAAGTTGGGCAACTTTGTTTTAATATAAATCATTGAGAAGCATCTGGTTTTCCTTCTTTTAATGGGTTGGGTGGGGGTGTGGGTAGTCCTCAATCAATTACTTTGAAGTTTTAGATAATCCCTTGCTAGGCATGCTGCCACGGGTTTATATCATATCTGAGAATGTCACTAAATTGCTCAGTTTTGCGACCTCATGGTTTGTGAACAAGCATTCATCTTAGCTCCTTCCAGGCAATAGTATCTCTAGTGATTCTTACAACAGAAGGGTAGTCTATTGGAAGCAATCATGTTTGAAAAGATAACCTGTACATAGGAAACATCAACTTTTCA
The DNA here is from genome assembly GCA_027568955.1 of Erythroxylum tenue. Taxonomy (NCBI): domain Eukaryota; kingdom Viridiplantae; phylum Streptophyta; class Magnoliopsida; order Malpighiales; family Erythroxylaceae; genus Erythroxylum; species Erythroxylum tenue. The sequence continues at coordinate 18,887,034 of JAOSBM010000007.1, forward strand.
AATTTCGTGTTTCACAAAGCATACATTCATGAACTTGTTCAAGATTACAACATTATTGGTTTGTATTTGATGTGTAATCTTTCCAACAGTTACGTCTTTTTGTAATTTTATAGCTTGGTGTGCAACCATTTGATGTAGCCGGAATGTTGCTTGCCCCACAAACAATGAGAAATCACGCTCAGGGATCACAACATGAATGGTTACACATGCAGGTTGGTGGAAGTCTTGAACGAGCATCCTGATGAAGGACCTAGGTCTTTATTTTATCAGAAAGGGAGTACTTGTTCTTAGCTTCCCATATACCGGAGAAATGTGTTTAGTACGTATACTATTGGTGTTGCTGTTATAATCTCATGTCAATCGTTGCTGTTGCTTCTAATCCTTCATGTGTCGTATGACTGAATCCACTGCACTCATTTAGATTAGTTCCTAGGCATAAACTTCTAGAGTGAATTCATTTACCAGTGTACTGGAAGTTGTGATTTGGACAATCGTGATAAACGGTTCCATTGATCGAAGTGATTCTAATACATCTGACTGATTCTGTTTGGTGTGTTCCTGACATATAAAGCCATTGCGATTCTAGTCATCTGGAAGATATGGCATTGAAACAAAACTACGTGAAATTCAAGAGCCAACTCCTAATAATAAGTGACATCTGGAGAGCCATTGTGGTTCCAATTCAACGAAGATGATTTTCCTGAATTAAAACAATACAGGAATTGGAGTTGTAACAATTCCTACAAATAACTTCCCTTGATGACTAATCCCGTCTCGGTGGCTCGAGCATGCGAATGTACAGGGTTCAATCAACAGGGAGCAAAGTGCCAAAGTCCACTCGGTTGATAGATTATTCAAACCTGGAAATATGCAAGCACATTAGCAGCAGAGATAGACAAACCAACCAAACATGTTAGTTGTTTTCCCCTCTTTACTCAACCCATCAAAGAAAAATATCATCTGAACTTTCTTTCTCCACACGTTTACAATGGAATCCATTAACTGATATAGGAGCAATCAGGTCTGCAACACAGAAATCCTGCAAGGAATCAGGATCAGCTGAATTGACAAGCAAAAGGAAAATCAATAACCCTGTGATCAGGTAACTCGACAAGACAAAGCGCTTCCAAGAAATCATGGCAGACATGGATTCAGTAACCAAACACAAATAAGCAGCTTTCCACATTAGAGGAGCTCAAAACCCTTTTTTATCTTTGTCTGTCAAGATTCATGGTAACCCCCGAACTCTCCTTGCAGATTTACGGATTAGTTATAAGGGGCAAGCAACTTGACAAGGTTGCTGACTTCAGACAGCAGTTAAATAACATTAAAGTTGACAGAGGACACGAAAGATATAATTGGTCTCTGTACTCAGTGGACAGGACCGTAATCTGGGACAATAATTGTGGATTCCTTGGTTGCAATAAATAGGGACGATCACCTTCTCGTCCACCGAGTTGAAATGGTCGTGCAGGACCTTCTTCTTTATGGTTTGATGTGGTCCATGAAAACAACTCAATAGCTTTTATGGATTTAGGTGACTTCACACCTAATCTGAACCATGGACTTGGCTTGGCCAGTTTTTCTTTCCGGGGAAAGGGTCGAACAAAGCCAGATTTTTCAACGGTTCTTTCAGTTTAACGTGAATGAGAGTCGACCATATTCTAGTGTACATAGCATTTTCTTGCAATATCAGTAACAATTTTTAATCATTCGGTAGAAGTAAACTATGCTCATGCGTCATATTTTGAAAATGGAAGTCCAGCGAACCAATTCTTCTTTTCCTTCTCTTTTCTCCAAATGCTGACCCACTATTAACTTCCCTTTCCGTAATAATTGATTATGAGACCAAGATTAATGAGAGAAGGTTTCTCCTTGTTGTAAGAGCTGAGTTATAGATTGTAGATATTGATCCTTCTGCCAAAAAGCATTGATATTGCTCAAAAAGCATTGATTTTGTTTCTGATAGTGCATCTACAACTACGTTAGATTTTCCTTGTTTGTATTGGATTTCATAATCATATGCTATCAACTTTGCTAATCATGTATTGAGTTAGAGTTGTTAATTTTTGATCAAAGAGAAACTTCAAAGGCTAGTCATCAACCTTGATGATGAAATGTCTACGCATCAGATAGTGTTGCCATTTTTTAATTGTAAAAAGGATGATAATTATCTTTGTTATAAGTAGGAAGAGGTTGAAGGTATAGGATAACATTTAGATGATATATTATATGGTGTCTATTTTGAATTAAGACTATAATACCACAAAATCTTAATGGAAGTTAGCCAATGCTAAGACTAGAGTTGAAGTAAGAGCTTGCTATAGTGATTCAAATGCCTAAAGTGATGAAGCATTCTAAGGGAAAGTAACATTATTTTTTAGCAGAAAATCAGAGGATGACTAAGTTGAGAATAGACTTTAATGAATCTGTGATAATAACAATTTAATTCTAGAAACCCTCTGAGTTGTTTCACTAATGAACATACTGGCCATTCCTAAATGGTTTTAATTTTTTTGGGATCCATTACTACTCCTTTGTGAAATATGAAATGGCCCAAGTGTTCTATAAACTCAAAAACAAAATTGTATTTACTAAACTTGAAAAATAGAGAATGTTGCACCAAAAACTGAAACACTTTAGTGAGATGAATATTATACCCATTCATGTAAATGTTATAAATTAAGATATCATCAAAGAATACCAACATAAATTTCCTTAAATAAGATTTGAAAACCTTATTTATAAGGCTCTAAAATGTAGATGATGCATTATAAGGCCAAAGGACATCACAAGAAACTCATAGTGGCCTACATATGTTCTAGATGTAGTTTGTAAAAATCATTAACATGCATTTTGATCTGGTAGTAACTAGATCTTAAATCCAACTTAGAAAATTTTAAAGTTAAAGTTCCATGCAGTTCCTGCAATAACTCCTTAATAACAAGAATAGAAAATTTATCTTTTATGTTTAAATTGTTTAAGCTTCTATAGTTAATACACATTATCCATACATTGTCTTTCTTTTTAACTAGAACAATACAAGAAGAGAAGGGAGAAGTACTTGCCTATATAACACTTAAATCCAACAATTCTTGTCATTTTTCTCAATGATATCATTCTATATTGCTTCAACTATGTATGGTCTATGACTAGTTTACATCCTTATTTTAAAGTAATCTAGTGATCATGCTATCTTTGAGGAGGTAAGCCCTTAGGTTCCCTAAAAATTATTGCAAACTTTATTAACGCATCAACTATTACACCAGGTAAGGTACTGGTCACTACTGACAAGTCTACTTCCACTAAATTGATGAAAATTGTAGGAGAATTTGATTGTAAAGTTTTTAGAAAACATTAGGCCAATGATAATTATGATTTTTTAATCAATAGCTTCTGCATATTCTCATTAGTGACGAACTGAAATTTATTATCAAATTCCATTTGTAGCATATAATTCTAATTGCCTAACTAGAACTTTATTTGTAGTTGGCTGAAATTCCAAATAATATCACCTAATTCAAATAGTTTTTATATACCAAACACTATGTCATAATTGTCTACAAGCAAGATTAAAAAGTCTACCTTAAAGTAATAAATTTGCATTCCCTATTGAAATGTCTTACAAATCTTCTTCAAGTTAATCTCATTCCTGTTTACTGTAGTGACTTTGTGCTCATTTATAGGTTCTAATGTACATCCTAGTTACATTGTTATTTTGCTATCTATGAAATTAAAAGTACTTCTTAAATCTACTAGAAGAAATAGTGTTCTGGTTCTTATATAATTATTAATCCTTAGGGTTTGGCAGTCATACATTTGATTGACATCATGGAAGAACAATTGTGGAGAGCAATTGGGTTCTCTATCATTAGTTGACACGACCCGCCTTTTTAGGCCGTGTTGGCACTAGGGAATGGGTAGGCTTAATGCCACCAAAACCCGTAGTAAGCCCAACTTTTCTATATTCTATTGAAAATTCGGCATGACCTATTCGTTTGTCTGATTAATCCTTATACCTGCTGAATTGGTTGTAAGAAGAAAGGATCCAATCATGCAATTCTCACATACATTATCTACTTATCATCAACCAACATCATTCTCAACAACATAGTATATCCATACATGTTTTAGGTACATATGCTTATGACAATCCATGGAGCATCTAGAAGTATCGGAAATTTACATCATGCCAAAAACATTACTTGCTGTTTATCCAAGAGAGTCTCAAAAGGCTTGGATTGTCTCTCTTGTCCGATCTGCTAATCCCCTGAAATGGTGATAGTGAGGTGTGAGTCT
>JAOSBM010000007.1:18951583-18961904 GCA_027568955.1 Erythroxylum tenue
CCAAAATGTCAAAGAGACAGAACATAAATCGGACTAAATTTTATTAATATGCTAACCCCTACTTTGGGGCGTTACAACTCTTCCCTCCTTAAGGAATTTCGTCCTCGAAATTCATACCTGATCCGAATAATTGCGGATACTGAGGTAACGGCTAGTAAAAAAAACAGCTAGTACTTTGGGGCGTTACAACTTAATTGACCTTTAAATGCTAAGACCCTATGATATTCTTTGTTGTTATTAAACAACACTTCAAGAAGATTACCACAATACAACCAAATGGGTCTAGCCACTGAATCAATCACAAACAACTCAGAAATCAAATTTCTGAGTTAAACCTTCTGTGAAGTAGCCTCATAGCATGCACTCTGCATGCATAGTCGAGGAAGTTACCTATGTCTACTTAGCACACTTCCACAATATTGTACCATTTGCAAACTTAAAACTGTAACCTTAAGTTGATTTTCGATCATCCAGATACATAGCTAAAATCTAAATTTGAATTTCCTACGAGGTTTAGTCTGTTATAATCTTTAATTCATTTAAGTATCTCAACACTCACTAGACTGTATTCTAATGGTCTACACCTGGGTTATATTGACCAAATAGTCAAATAATGAATGCAACATCCTGCCTAGTACATAACTGAGCATACATTAGGCTATCGACCATACTAGGATATGGAACATTCCTCATAACATCTCTCTTTACTTTATTCTTTAGATACTGTGCTGAAGATTATCTCTCACTATTAGAGACAAGTGTTACGACAGGTTTACTGTTAACTGTATTAAACCTTTGTAACACATTATTAATGTATGCATTCTATGAGAGGTCTAATGAGTGTTGAAATCTGTTCCGGTGAATCTGAATACTTAGGACAGATGATACTACACCAAGGTCTGTCATGTCAAAGTTCTTGACCAAAAGTTGCTTAACCTCATACAACATAGTCAAGTAATTTAACATGAATAATATATTATCCACATGCAGTAATAGGAAGATAACTTTGCTCCCCTTGACCTCATAATATAAGCATCTTTTTAACTTTATTTTTCATAAAGCCGAAAGAAGCCAAACCTTATCAAATGTAAGGTATCACTTTTTAGGAGGTTTGATATAAACTACATATTGATCTGCATAATGCACAAACCATGTTAGTTTCATTTGGATCCTAAAATCTTTTAGGTTGTATCATATAGACCTATTCATAAAGGTCTTTATTCAGGAAAGTGGTTTTGACTGTCATCTGAAGTAACTCTATACCATCATGAGCTACAATTGCTTTAATCACTCAAAATATATCTTATAAGGATACGAGAGAAAAGGTAACATAAAGTTAATCTTTCTCTTTGAGTGAACCATTAGGCAATTGAGCGAGCCCATAAACTGCTGAACTTTATCCTGAAATCCTTTAGGTCTTAAAACTTCATTTACAACTTACGAGTTTGTAGTTATGATGCAAATCAACTAGCTCCCAAGCCTTATTATGCTTCAGGCCTTGCATCTCGTCATTCATCACATCCCACCACACATCCGCATTGGGTCCAAAAATAGCTTATGTAAAAGTAACTAGATATGTAATATGTCTAATAGCATAGTCTTGTACACCTGATAGACTATGTTATCAGATGGGATAGCAGGTCGTCTCACTCTAGTGGATTTACTTAATTGTATTAGATCTTGTACCCCCAAGAACCTCTGTATCTATAGGTATGGGTTCCTGTTCCTGTACAGACACGGTACAAAGACCTAGATCCATCAGATCTAACTGTATAAGTAGCATGTACATGTTAACTGTAGTATCTGCCCTGCTATCATTCAAAGGGTCAAAGGGTCCACCATCATCATAGACATCGTATTCCAGAAACATAACTGTTTGTGATTTCACTATTCCAGTCCTTCCTTCTTTACAGTAAAAGTTGTAGCCTCAAAATGGTTGAGATATCTTACTAAATAGCAATGAGTGAAATGAGCATGCAATCTTTCTTTATAAAGATTATACTACCTCAGTATGGAAGCCCCATAAACAATGTGTGCAAGGCTGAGTTTTTCACGTTTTAGATAATTAGGTAGATTAGTCCTGTTCTGCATCGACTTCTTCAAGTCCTTTAGGGTATAATTATGCCTTTCGGCAACACAACATTTTGTTCAGAACTGCTCGACATAGTGAATTAAGTCACTATTCCAAATGACTCTAAATATTTGGCAAACAAACCTTTTAAAGTCCTGAAACACCATGTTTGTTATAATATTCGCCTCCACGGTCAAATCTGACTATCTTGATGAATTTTCCAATTGGTTCTCAACCTTCAGTTTTTAAGTAAGAACATATAAATGTGATGGGAATAATCATCAACAAATGTTAGAATACATTTAGAATTGCACAATGCAATTGTATAAGATCTACCAATATCTTTATGTAACATACTCAATAAGTCAAAAGCATGAGTTGATCTCAATATCCTTACTATTCAATTTACCCCTGCAACAGTCAGCACATGTTCCCATATTATCATAATCTAGAATTGCGAAATGCTTTCCTTGATCAATCTCACAACCATACCTCTGGAAATGTGACTTAAACTTTTAACCACACCATATATGACTTCTCATTCATCAGGTTCCTTCATTTCATAACTTGTTTAGCAAGATATGAAGAACCATTTATCTAATTCGGGGTAAGACACATTCTAAACAAACCATATGATAAAAAAGTTGTACCATTATGTTTTACATTAAACAACAACTGTACAACAGAAGTATTAAATGCAAAACATCAACCTTCTTTGTCCAAAATTGATCAAAAGATCATATATAAAATGTGTCGAACCAAAGGAACCTTACAACAAAGTTCAATACATACATCCCCTATAGATATTACTTTCACTTCTTTATTATTGTAAACCATCAGTTTCTCCTTCCCTTTATTTGGCTTTATCCTTGATATGAACTACTGCATCATGGAAGCACCTTGATCAGATGTTCCACTAAATAGCCAGCAAGTACCTAATGCGACTATCACAAATTAGATTAATAAATTGATAAACCAAAGCTACCTGATGGTCTCAGTCTTTCCTTTTAAACCTCATACTGCTGTTTTCTTTATATCCCTAGGACCTTTATCAGCATTTGCTTGACCAACATCAACATGTGGAGAAGATTTGAACTTTCTACCTTCGAACTTAGCGGGCTTCATCTTTGTCTTCCCTTTAGTTGCTTCGAGGGCTGTAGGAGTAGCAAGCTTGAGTTTCTCCCCCTCAGCAACGCAATGGGCTATCAAAGCATTGAAGTCCCAACATCTTCAATCTACTGTGAAGATGAATTATTCTCGATATGTTCTCCATTACTCCCCTTTTCTCCTATATACTTCATGGAGAATAATTCTTTCATCAAGGCACTTGTCTTAACACTAGGTGAGACTGTGTACCTCTGAGAGACATTATCAAGAAATTCATTCGCTATGTTTGTATCCGGAAGTCCACTTAACAAATGGTTAGGAATGGATCTCTTAATGGTCATCAGATATAATTTGTTAGACCGATCCCAGGCTTTATAGGCTGCTTTATGAGTTTTCAAGCTCATGGAAGTAGGTGGAGATGGCTTATCCGTCGATATGGTCAAATCAACCACAACTATCTCCATAGCATTCAGTACATCCTCTATCTACTTCTTTGTATTGGAACCGGCAAGGGTTTCAATGGTGGCACTGATTTTGTTGACTGAAAAAGTGACTTCAAGATGATAATCTTTAAATCAGCACAAATATAGGATAACAGCGATACTCAAAGCCATTGAATAGTATCTTTACTGAAAATTCGATCCCACATATTATGAAACACTTTTGGGTTGAATACATAATATATGCAATTAGATCTTCACATAAAAGCGATCGGAGTACAAACTATCAACTCTTATGACACTACCACCTTTAGGTGAATAGATCACTTGAGCAATAGTTTTCCTCCATCTAATGCCTTTATGCACATCTCAAAATGTTATGTAAGGCCAACATCTTTGGGCAAAATAACTAAACATAAAATCAGAGATATCCCCCCAATATGCAAGCAGAACAATTCAAAATATTAACTTGAAAGGCCACTTTGGTGACTACATCCTCATCAGCACTCAAAAAGCCCACAAATACAAGGGATTCATTTTTATGTTATCTTCACGTTCTTTATGCGCATATAGTATGCGACAATGTAACATTAATAAATGCAAAAAACGAATGCACAGCCTCATTGTCACACTCTCGTGTTGAAGACATTCTCTGAAAACTTCATTTGAGACTTTAGTAAAAGAAAAATCTCAGTAGAGTGACTATCGTGCGTCACCAGACACTGAACCGACCATCCGAGACACGAAAACCTCATGTATCTCCCTTATGGCAAGTTTGTTGCACGAAATTTCACTCAAAAATAGCTTCAAAATGTTTCAATTCCTTTTTTAATCAACTATCATGCAATCCCGAACACTGAACATGAGACCCGAGACATAAAAACTTGAAGTATCTCCCTTATGTGATGTCCGACACATGAAAATTTACTTGAAATCGGATTCAGAATACCTTAATTTCTTTTCCTAGAATTAAAATTTAATTTATTACTAATGTAATAAATCTAAAAAATGGAAAACATACTTTATAAATTTCCCGGACCTAAAAACTGACCCAAAACATCCCGGGACACCCTTATGGGAAATCCGAAATTTTTGTATTTTTTTTATATTTTTTGAAAAATATTGTAGCGTTTGTACGGCTGAAGTGGCGCACACGTCAATGCGCATGGCATGGGGCCAGATGTGTATGTCACGTGCGCTTCACACACTCCCCATGCGCAGATGCGCGCCTACTGTACGGCACGTGCCCGCATACGCCGCCATGTGTCCTCCATCCGGCGTGCTACGTGTAGGGACAGATGTGGCGCGTGCGCTGCACGCACCCGCGGTCCCACGCTGGTGGGAACGCGGGTCCCCCATATAGCGCGCGTCCTTTGCTCACTGGAGCGACATGTCTGCACATGCACCTCACACGCCAATCGTACGCCACTACCACAAGGTTGGGATGTCGTTTTTCTATCCGTTCGGCCCGTTTTCGACTTGTTTTTCATAGCTAGCCTTATGTATACCACTTTTACATAATTATATGCGTAAAAAAAACTGAAAAACGAATCAAAAACTGAGGAAAACCATACGTGATCGGATTGTCGGAACAAAGGTTTTTCGGTTCCATCTTTGATTCCGATGTCGATTCTGAACTTTAAATAATCACGAATCTCCCAAGACCTTTACAGAAAGTATTTCCCGACACGAGATTAGGATTTTCTATATTTTTCTCAACACGTGAGCTTTCCTAACGGGTCAGAGATTCCTTATGCTTACGATTGATATGAGCAACTGTCGGAGATCTTAACCTATATATAACTTCCATATCGAGCTTTCCTATCACAAGGCCGATATGAGTTTGGTCCACACTAATTGGGATCTATTTTTTATCCGGACTTTGACCTATTGATTTAGATCATTTATTTGGTCACTTTATTATCTTTATCTAGATCAAATTACGTAACTTAACCGATAATTTATTTAAAAACAAAAAAATGCAATTAATAGTTATCTAACTTTATAGGAAATGAAAAAATTGTCTAACAAAAGATTCATCGGGTGTTACAAGTTTCAGGTTCTTCAGAGGGAGTCGCAAATTTTCAGTCAATGATAGAAAATCGGACTGAAACCAACTTCCAACGATGTTCAGATTACAGCAAGCATTTGCATTACTCAAAAGTGTATGCACTAATTGTATAAAGACATATAGAACCTACTTTCGCCCATTCACCTCTTAATGTATTCCTCCACAACCAGGGGTGTCCCTATACCAGCACTTACAAATGACCTGTAATAATGGAAGTTCCGTACATTTCACACCATAACCCTTGTGACAACATTGTCTAGCTCCATTAAGAAATGAACTTCTTTGAGAGACATGAAAAGGGGTTGTCAAGGTTTTGTCTAGAAACAACATAATTACTATTAAGCAACCATTTAACCCAAAAAAAAAATGTTGTTGGATAGCGTTTGAAACTTGGTCTGGTGGAGCAAAAGTATGCTCCAGTACTTGCACAGGTGAAACGACTTCATGGAAATTAGAACATTGCATATCTTTACTAAATTATTCAACAAATAGCTTGACAAAAAAGGGTTCTCATCAACCATGTAAAGATGTAAAGTTATGAAGAAATTACTAGGGACAAATATGTGATGAAAATCAAGCACCATCATTGGGCGTTATGATAATACGATGAAGATTCTGAAGATTATCAGATATCTCTGTCAAAACTTTCTCTCTTTCATTGCCATTCTGAAGTGTACTATTTACTATGTTTTGAGAATTCAACATCAGCTTCAAGTGCTTTCACTCGGTAATGAAGATTCGACAACTCGTTCCGTAAACTTGTATCGCCATCTTGTCTGCTATATTTGAAGTCAAACGATCTATGAAGATTAAAAGTGAGAAAGATCTGCCGATGCCTTTGTATGCATATTTATTTATGTTTACCACTTTCTTCCTCCATGTGATAAAATATTTCAGAGCTAGACTGTGATGAAGGAGCCCCATCATCCGTTGGAAGTTGATTTCTCTTATCCATTAAAATATTTCAGAGCTAGACTGTGATGAAGGAGCTCCATCATCCGTTGGAAGTTGATTTCTCTTATCCAGGTTTTTTAACCGGCCAAGATGACGGGATTTGGCTGCCTGAAGACTGTGATGTGACTTGGATTCCATCTCCTCACCTTTCTCTTCGTGCAAAGATGAAGATTGATCATCATTAGGTACGTTTTCCACATTATTCTGCCCTTCAGTGGAACTATATGTTGGGCTAATGCAATTCGATATCTCAGTGTAGGATAAGTAGGATTGTGATTTGAATTCTTGATGGCCTTCATCTCTCTCATCCTCACTTAATTCACCAAATTTACATCTATAATCCTCAAGTTCAGCCTCTAAGACCTTTATTTCTTCTTCTCTTTTCTTAAGCAAATCGTGGGTTGCTTGCAGAGCTTCCTGGTCATATTCTGCTTGCTCCTCCATCATTCTTTGATACTGCAATGCTTCCATCTGAACAGCTGCCTTCTCAGCTTGCAGCCTGGTGATCATGGCCATAGCATTGTTCGCTGCGATAGCAGAAGCGCTTCTTTCTTCATCTAGTTCCATGTACAAATCCATCAATGACTTTCGATCCAGACGGACCTGTCCCTTTAAATGAAGCAAAATGGAGTCACTATCGACGTCATTTGGCATGCTTCCATCAGCAGACTCAGAAGAAAATTCTGTTTTCTCAAGTGGTGATTTCCTTATAATCCTGTGAGCCCACCTAGGACTGGCATTGGCCGAATCTGTTAGTGGTATTCCAAAAAACCTGTTTCCTCTGGCAAATATAGGCGTCCTTTCTCCAGTCATGTCTTCACCTTCTGTCAGCAATGGCACACTTGCAGCTTTCACATCTTCTCTAGCTGTAATGCAAGATTTTGCCAATGCTTAAACGTTTTTTTTACATATATATATGCATAAATACTAACATGCAGAAGATTCGTCCTTCCCAATTAAAGAATGGTAAAAAAAAAAGCAAGAGAACTGTAATTCTGATTCAGTTAAAAAGAAATTCATTTCTTGAAACTCACTTTGCTTACCAGCATGTGCTGTACTTGGGCCATCCTCTTGATCCTCGTGAACCTCTTCATGTTCCGGGAATTTTAGTTCTCTGCATCTTATGTGAGACAAGTCCATACTGCGATGGTCCTCGTTTCTGTAACTCCCAAACGGTGCCCTTGGAGAAGGAGCTGGAGCGTGTGAAAGCCCGACTGAATTTTTTCCCCTCATGTGCGACTTCACCTTCAATGGTTTCCCACAACATACGCATCGATGAAGGCTACTCTCCACCACCTCATTTTTCTTTCCAGTAGGCAATGTTAGTTGAATTTCTTGATCATCTTCAACAAGTAACTCAATGTCCTTGTGCAGAATCCCTATGAGAGACTTGTAAGTCTCGGTATCAGATTCTCTCTCTGTAGCAAACGAAAGAAGACACCCTTCACACAATTTTCTTATGTCTGAAAGCTTCTTGTGATTATAACAAAAAGCTAGACGTCCAACATCCTTCTTGTGATTCTCACATATTGAATCATTGTAATAGAAGTCAGGATCTCTGTGAACCAGAACATGATCAATCCTCGTGCAAAGCAAACAAGGGATTCTCAACTCAAAGAACCTGGCAAATTCGTTGGCGAAGAACGCAAGAAAACCATCAACAAACAGCACAAATATCAACACCCATTCAAGCAGTGCATAAATCACAAAAAGTGGGAACTTTCCCAGTTCTTGTTCCACAAAACTTTTAAACGACCTCTTTGCCATCAAAACTTTTTGCCCATAAAAAACCCAGAATCAGAAAGAAAAAAGGGATCAAGAGTATCTGGGTGCTCTTCTTAATCTCCTTCGCTTATAATTTAGGTAGGTAATATAGTACAGAAAGATGCAAACTTTTTGAACCAAACTAAAAGAGGGCTCAAAGGGTGATGAGATAGAAGATCATGATCTTGGCAATGGTAATGCACTAGACCTAGATCATGAACTCTATCTCTATCTCTCTCTTCTGTGTTGGGGAGTGAGCGAGGGAGAGGACAGAAACTAACAGGTTATGTTAAGAGTTTGGAGTTTCAAATTTTGGATGGTCATCTTCATTTGCCCATTAATAGCATTTGATATTTCTCGGAGGATTCAGGCGTGTACCTGAATTAACGGTTTATCATGAACCTCTTAAAGAAACCGAATCCACTATAAACCGACGTCGTTGTGTCATCACATAATTAACAAACTCAACTTATAATGAACCACTTGTCCTAATCATGTATTTAAGTGGGAACTTTGCCTTCCTCGGCAAATACCGAATTGCATTAGCTATTAGTTGATTTTATCAGCGGTTAGTTGATAGCTGATTTTATTGGTTGATTTGACCGGCGGATAACATCAGCTGTTTATTAAAGATGTTTGGTAAATTTAGCTATTTAGTATTAGGTGTTGATATGTAAAATGACTTATGAGGGAACAATTTTAAAAAAATTATAAGGGCATGAATATTATATTTATTAGTATTTCGTTGAATATTCTTATAAGAATTTATATTTAGATATTTAATTTTACAAAATTAAGTTTATAACTTTAATAAAAAACATAATAATAATAATAATAATGATGATGATGATGATGATGATGATGATAATACAACGTTAAATTCTCTATTAATATGAATGATGCAGTGAGCTACATCATATTAGTATTTTTCATATAATATGTATGAATTTTATTATTTAATAAATTAAAAATATCTATAATTATAGTATGACACAAATACGATATATAGTAGTTATATGCTAAAAATATTAATTTGATGTGACTCTTTATGTTCAAAAACTTAATATTATAGTATTTTTAAATGTAAACTAATATTATACAATTAAATAAAGATTAAAAATTTTAAGTAACCCCTTTATTATATTCTTCAAAATTTCAAAACATAATTTTACGATAAAAAAGGCTAACTTTAAAAACACACAGAGCAAAGTTGAGAGTAAAGTGGAGGACAATATTGTTATTACGTAAACAATTAATTCCAAAAGCTCCTCTTATGGAACTTTTAAAAATCAGCTTATTGGGGTTAAATAAGCTAACCAATAAATCATTCACCAAACACATCAATAGCTTTTTAAGATAGCCAAAAAGTTAACTTTTAGTCAATAAGTTAAAAAATAACTAATAAGTTGTTTGGCAAACCCCTCCTTAGATGTGTTTTAAAGTTCATAATAATTAAAAATAAGACATTACTTCATTGATATATTAATAATTTATTGATTAATTTAAAGAGTGCGTTCATAATTAAAATAAATATTTATTAATTTAGTCAATTAAATATGAACTTAAATTGTTATTATATTCATTACCATTTGAGAACTTATCGTTTTATTAGTGTCTGTTTGGATGAGCTTATACCAGTAGAGTTTTTGTTAGTAGAATTTTTCTCAGAAGAACTTTTCTAAGAAGCCCATTAACTGTTTGACTATCCTTTAAAAGAGAATTTTTTTAGAAGAGCTTCATACAATAGACTGTTTGACAACATAAAAATAAAAAGTACTTTTAATTTTAACTAACTTTTAATTTTAACTATAATTTATTTTGTAATAAATATTATTTATACATATAAATATTATTTAAACTATATTAAACAATATGCAAATCATAATATATTAATCATTATATAATTTTAAACTA
>JAOSBM010000007.1:18962004-18975113 GCA_027568955.1 Erythroxylum tenue
GAAACATAAATGAAAATATATCTAACCAAATTTTTTATATGAATTATAACATAAGTAAAACTAATATAAAAATAAATATTAAAACATATAAAAAAGTCAAATAATATTATATAATTCCCAAAATAAACGTGAAGATGAGTTTGTGGGTATTGTGGTAATTATGTGTAAAATATAAGAGCAAAAAAGATCAAAATAGACTCATTAATTGGTCTGAAAAATCTACTAAAAAAGTGATTTTTTTAGAAACTCTAAATTTGAGTTTCTTAAAAAGCCGTATATTAGCTGTCAAAAAAACTATATCTATTAAAAAGTGTTTTTTATTTTAGAGCCAAACAGTCATTTTTTTTAAAATAAGCTTTTGAGATAGATAAAAAGTGCTTATTTACCCTCCAAGCTCCAATATTAATTTAAAGTTAAAATATAAAGTTATCAAATATTAATTTATGTAAATTTTAAATTTAAAAACATCACGAATCAAATTGCAAGACCATATCAGTTAATCTCTTGTGCGGGCCCTTACGAGCCCACGAGCCCACCCTAATCCTGATCACACGCCACGTGTCTCATCATCTCATTGACCAGAAACTGACCAAGTTTTGAAAATACAGTCGTAATCGGACGGTCCAAAACATCTCACTCACCGATCTCTGATCAAAAATCCCAAAAACCCGTCGTCTCTCGAACACGAATTGGGGGCGCCAAAAACCCCATTTATCTGAAAACTCAACTCTCTCCAGAAAAGCCTAAACCAAATACATATAGTAAGTGACAAAGTTAAATCTTTTTGTGAGTTTGTTTTCATCTCTCTTCTCTTATCGCGATCGGTTCGGTTTGTTGGAATCGGAGCTATGGAGCTCCAGAATTCGGTGAAAGACGCCCTAAACGCACTCTATCATCATCCCGATGACGTCGTACGAATGGAGGCCGATCGCTGGCTTCAAGGTTTTCAACGGACACTTGATGCTTGGCAGGTATTGTACGATTCTGTTTCTGGTGATTTATTGATTGGTGAGCTAAGTAATTACTTTGGTCCACTTGTTTGGTTTTCCGTGATTGAACTCTCTAGAAATTTTCCTTCAGTTCTAGTTTGGGTAAAGAATTTGAATGAGCTGGGTTGAATTTCTTTGAAATTGGTGATTAATGTTCAGTCACATTGATCGAGGCAGTTATTGCGTTAGGGTTTTGTTTGAACTTGCAGTAGTCGTTCGTGTGTGTATGTGTGCGCGCACGCGCGTGTCTGCTTCCTATGTTCCTCCTTGAACATCAGTTCTGTATTTCCAAAGTTGAATTTTCACTTTAATGTTGAATGTCCATTACCATTGCACATGACATTTTCCCTATAACTTGATGAAGTTATCTGATTTTTGTTTAATTCTACAAGTTTTAGTTTTTTTTTTTCTACATGAAGTTGTTTATGACTATTGGGGTTAGATATCTTCTACCTGAGACTGTAAAAAATGTACAGATACATCTCTTTAACTTGAAATTGCGGGAAAGTTCAATTTAGATTGTGAGGAAAGTTGCAAATACTACAAGTTATTTTCTGATGTAGACCAACTTCCTGATAATCTCTTGTTGAATCTAATCCTAACTTTAACTGCAGTGTGCAATATGTCTGCACCTTCAACTCGATATTGTGGCAGTATTTCCTTTTTTTCCATTCTTAAAAAATTTGACATAGCTTTAACCATTTCTCCTGATGATTTTGCAAGTATTATTTGTTGAATGTTTTTTGTGCTTCTACAAGTTGGACCACTGTACTGTGAGATGCTTGTTGATGACAGCTGTATTAGTTTGGTCCCTGCTGTCAATATATATTTGTTCGTGTTCATTTAATTTTACTAATGATGATATGATCTTTTTTCCTGGTATTTTCAGGTAGCTGACAATCTGCTTCATGATGCCTCTAGCAACTTAGAAACTTTAATCTTTTGTTCTCAAACACTTAGAAGCAAGGTATATTCAAAGTTCTGTTAAATATTCTGTGAGAATTTTGAATTTTTAATGCCAACATATTTGAACATGTTGATAATTGTCAAATACTACAGTGTTTTGGATGCTTGAGGTTTCTTCTTCTTCTTTATCTCTCTCTCTTCTCCTTCTTGTTCCCCTTGCTTTTAAAATTTTTTTAATATGTCAATGATTTTAACATTTTTCCCATGTTGGATCCAATCTTAGGTACAACGTGATTTTGAAGAGCTACCTTCTGAAGCCTTTCGGCCATTGCGGACTTCCTTGAATGTGAGATTTTGCGCACTCTTCTAAGTATTGAGAAAGCTTGACTTTTTGTTTTTTTTATACTCAATGTTTTTACTAATGTTGTGCATGCATAATTTTCCTCTTTGCCAAGTATTGACTCTGCTAAAACAGTATGGGACCATTAGCAGAAAGAATGAATGTTTCTTTCTGGTAGTAGAATTGCGGCCATTTTTGGATGTCATATGCATTCATTTGATCTGAATACTTTGGTAGTAGTTATTGTTATCTAACTCACTGGGAAGACATTTTCATTGGAGATTTTTGACCATTCCATTCTCAACGCTGGCTGTTGTTGTTGGTTTACTTAATGTATTGAAAAAAAATGTTTGGATATTAACTGCTGCTGAGTTATCTAAATCATTGTTGTATTGGGTGATGTGCTATGCTTATCCCTTTAAAGGAACAGCCATCCTTTTCATTCATGCCTTTTTAGTGTCCATGTTAGTCCTGTACAATAATTTTGTTGATTAAGGGGGGGTATCAAGAGGGAGTTAATATCAAGTGATGCATACAACTTCAAAGAAGCTAATGTGTCTTGGAGATATTTAGATCTATTAAATTTTCAATTGGTGAATTAGCGATTGCATTTCCATGGACATCAGCTTGGATAAATTTGTTTAGCTGATGAAAAGACGAGGATATTGAATTAATTTTTTCCTTGATAACTCATTACATAATTTTTTTCTTGATTTTAGGACTACTGCATAGAATTTTACATTGGTTATTTTGGTTGTGAATGAAATCATATATTGGCCACATGCCTTTGACCTGCTTTTACATAATTTATTTAATTGATTCTTCACGAATTAGAGGGGTTTTTATGATTTCTGCATAATGTAATTTCTTGCAGTCTTATGCTGTTTATGGAATTTGACTGCAGACCTTATTGAAAAAGTTCCACATGGGGCCACCCAAAGTAAGAACTCAGGTATATTTGAAAATTTCTGCAGTCATTTCAATAGCTTGTGGTGACTGTAACTATATCTTTTTTAAACCAGACCTTTTGTTGCCTAGTTGATATTGTATTTGATTTTTGACTTGTAGATTAGCATAGCTATGGCTGCCTTGGCTGTTCAAGTTCCGCCAGAAGATTGGGGAGATGGTGGCATTGTCAATTGGCTTCGGGATGAGATGAATTCTCATCCAGAGTACGTACCAGGATTCTTGGAGCTACTTACTGTTTTACCTGAGGTATATGGCTTTTCTGTTTGCTATATGCCACATATTTGTAGTGTTAGGAAGATATTGAAAATGGGAAGCATTAATGTTTAGGTCAAAGTAAAATATGTTTTTTCTCTAATGTTTAGGTCAAAGTAAAATATTTTTTCTCTTTATGAACCCTTTAAAGAAATCTGATTCTTTGGTAATTCTTACTCTCGTGAATAAAAAGCTAAAAGGAACATGCTGCTGCAGAAAATTGACTCATCTAGTAGAAATGTATTTAAAGGACCATCTTTAGATCTCCTCACACTTCAATGAAGCCACAATCTTGTCTATTAATGTTAACGACCTTTTTGGATAAAAGAGCAAATATTTGTCATATCATTTACAAAGTCACTTTCTGTTTTATTTTTTGATGAAACTCTGTGATGCTGTTATGTCCATGAGTTGTTGGGATTGAGGATATAAAAGATGATCTTTGATGTCTTTTGGGTCTCTACATTTTACCAGTTCAGGAACTTTAATAAAAGTTTAGTTCTAGTGTTAGGGTCATCCTCTTCTTAGCTTTCATTCTCATTGGTCTTGATTGTGTGAATTGATTATGTCCTCAAAAAGTTTAGATTCTTTAATAAGCATCATAAGTATTTTAACAACTTATCACCAATTTACTAGCCAATCTCATCTCCATACACAATTTTTTTTTTTAATAAAAGAAAAGTGTACCTATTAACTGACTTACCTGCATCTAATGTTGTTTTTCTTTATATTTGAACATTATGCTGGGGACAGAAATGTCTTCTTGGTTAAGCTTTGCAAGGTACACCTTCCTTTCAGGGTTATGTTGGTTTGCCATGTCTTCTTTGTTGGTTTTTTGTTGTCTAATGTGGTTTTTAGCTCTTGTTATATAATGAGTTTTGAAATTTTTTTTTCAAAAATAATGAGTTTTGAAAGTTGACATAATCTGTTTCACCAAGTAGATACCGAAAGAAAACATATTATCAATTAGAAGTTTCTTTTGTTTTCTCTTTTGCTAATAAATCAGGAAGTATTCAACTACAAGATTGCTGCTCGTCCAGAAAGACGCCGCCAGTTTGAAAAGGAGCTCACTTCTCAGATGAATATTGCTCTTGATGTTTTGACAGTTTGTTTGAAAATTAATGAACTTAAGGAACAGGTGGAAATTGTTCCTTTTCAGATGAATGTTGATCTTGATACTGTAATACAACTGCTTGATATTACTGAACTAACATGGGCCTTTGATAATTTCTTTCCTTTTAGGTTCTCGAAGCTTTTGCTTCTTGGCTCCGATTACGGCATGGGTAGGCAGCTCCTTTAATTGAAGTGTTGACAACGCAGTATTTTTCTCCTGAAGTGCAAGATACTTAGATTTTAAGTTGCAAACAGTAATTGGTGATTCCTGATTGTTCTGAAGCGGTTCTTTGAGGCATTAATGATACAAAATTCTTCTAAAAAGTTGAATGTAGCAAGTAGAGGATGGAGAACGCCAATAATGCCAGATTAGTTACACAGCCTCCTTATTTACTTTTAAAGAAAGAATAAATGCTGCCGTAATCTCCTGGAGTCTGCTGTAAATTAAACCGGATTTTTTTCCTCAAAAAATTGGAAGTATTTGAGACATGATGGGCAAAGTGGTCATTAGTCAATTTTTTGCACCTTTATTGGTTTTGATTTCTTTAAAATACAGTGATGTGTAGCTTATTGGAACTGGCCTTTTTTGTTTTCTTTCAACTTTCCAAAAACTTACCATTTGTCCAAATCAGACCATTCCCCCTTCCCCATTCTCGTCACCTCTTATGAAATGGTTGATGTTACAATAAGTGATTGGATTGACTTTACTCAGTAATATGTGATATTACTTGGCACTAACAGATTTCCTGGTATTTATGTTGAATTGTATTGGTTTCAGGATCCCTGGTTCCATTCTTGCTTCTCATCCATTGGTTCTTACAGCTCTTTCAAGTTTGAATTCTGATCTACTCTCAGAGGCGGCTGTAAATGGTACTGCTGATTAAATATAAGAACCTCATTGGTGCTTTTAGTACTGTGACAGTTTTCCATACTAAGGGAACTTACAAGGGTGCTTGTGTCCTAATTCTACGTCACCATTTTTATTAGTTCCTTTTGATCTTTTGCAGTCATTTCAGAATTGATACACTACACTACGGCAGCAAACTCTGGTGGTATTTCTGTACAAATGCCCTTAATTCAAGTAATTGTACCTCATGTTATGAGTCTTAAGGAGCAGCTTAGAGATCCTTCAAAGGTACTTACAGATGTATGATGATAATGAGCCTGGATGAAGATAAAGTTTTTGTTTTGCCCAGCAATGTTATGCTTCATTGAAATTTCTGCTACTTGTTTTTGTATTTTCTTGGGTGGGGGATTATTACGGCCATGAAGACAAAATTTCAAGCATATTCATTTATACTTTGACTTTCTATCAAGTACCTTAAGCTCAATAAATTGGCACTCATAACTAACGGACATGAGATGCAGAAAATCAATTATGGTTTCATTAAAGATCCAATGTTTTCTTTTTATTATTTCATTCAAGGGAATAAACTATTTTCAATATTGATAACAACCATCTGTATTTCCAGGCATGGATGTGCTAAAGCAATCTGGTAATGGCTAACAAATTCTAGGTGTAGATTTGTGAAAAGCTTAAGTTGTTGGGTGAGTTCAACAACTAATTTATGAGTCTCAATTTTTGTTGCTCCTTAACACACACATATTTGTTGGGATAAATGTGTGCACAGAATACAAGTACCAAATGGCGCGTTGAGATTTAAACTCGATAGCAAAGAGAATATTGTACTATGTGAAAGAATTATTCCCCAGAATCCTGACATGTTTGCTAAGGATTGTTATTATACCCATACAGCATATGCCAGTGGAAATATAGAATCTGCATACCTCCTTGCCCTTAGATATTTTAACCTGTGTTTTTTAATGTGAGTGAAATCAATCTTCATTACCATAGTGTTTGATTTCATTTTCAATCGATGCTGATTTGGTACAATACTTCTGTTCTTTTTATTTTTATCTTAGGATGAAGAAGATCTTAAGGCCATTGCTTTTATTTTTATCTTAGGATGAAGAAGATCTTAAGGCCATTGCTCGTTTGTTTGCTGACATGGGTGATTCATATTTTGAACTGATTGCAACGGGTATGTACTTAAACCATCAGTAATCTGCTCAAAGTTTATGTCCAAATTTTTAAAAATGCTCCTCATAGCTACTTGATTTCTGTTTTATGATGATGTATTGTGTGATTAGTGTATAAAACATTTCTTCCTCTGTTGTTCCAGGTTCTGATGAGGCGATAATGATAGTGAATGCATTATTAGAAGTTACTTCACACCCAGAATATGATATTGCTTCCATGACTTTTAATTTTTGGCACAGTCTTCAAGTTATCCTGACAAACAGGTAAATCCATCTGGAGCTCAGTTACTATAAGAGATCATTTTTTGGCAAATGGGTGAATAGAGTGGTCCTAATCTACCAGGGATTCCCATACTTCATTTAGCACTGAAGCATCGCTTGAAGCAGACAGAAGTAGAAGGCTTCAAGTTTTCCAGCCAGCCTATGGATCACTTGTATCCTTGGTGAGTTCTTTTTATGAGTACAGAAATATGCCACTTGTAACTTCACAGAAACCTTTAAACTATGCTGCATGGATTTATGCCCTTAAGACCAGGCTAGATAACTAAATGACAGTGCATTTACCGTCCCTTTCTTTTCTTTTTGTTTGTATATGTTCCCTAGTTCATTGCATTCGCTTGATCTGATCAATATGTTCATAAAATTGAAAAGTTTTTCAGAGCCCTAATTTTAAGTCTGATGACACTTGAATTTCTGAAGTGAGATTAGGTGGACTCATGTAGAGGTGATTATCTTATGTATTGTATACTGGATATACTGTTCATAGTGTTTCACTTTCTCTCAAAGTCATGCAGTAGCTAATATCTTAATGTTACTGCTATTGAGCCTATTTAATGTTGGGTTCATTTTAGGATAATAGAAATTTCCCTACTGCAAGAAATGATCGAAATACTTTATCTTTCTCTTCGGGCGTGTCTGTGACTATAGAAGATATTGTATGCGTTAGTTTCAGCGAACAGTTAATTATCTTTGCCGTTAAGTGTTTCATCAAAAAACATAACAAGTTCTGAATGTTGCTTCAGGTCAGTTTTCGAGTCCAATATCCCCAAGATCATCAAAATCTCTCTATTGAAGACCTCAAGGAATTTAAACACACTAGATATGGTAATGATGAACTGTTTGGAAAATTGTACTTTTTGGTTGTCCTTCATTAAGCTCAACTAATTGTTGATTCTACGTTGCCATTTGTTCAGTTATTGTTAGATACTTGTTCCCTTCAGATTGTAGCAGCAAAAAGGATAGAAATCATCTAATTACATCTTTTATTCATTTCCGATAACATTTTATAGTCTTTTATTTGTAACAGCATCAAAAAGGTACCCTCCGATTGTAGTTATGAATTGATTATACATTTTGTAGGCATGTATGTGGCCACTTTTGAAGATTGTTCTTTTTATCATGTATATTTTGACTTCATATGAATGAGCTTACATGCATACACTTTTGAAGATTAGTCTTCTAGCATTTTACACCAACTAACAGGACCAGTGATATTGCCAGCTGTTGCCGATGTATTAATTGATGCAGCATCAGTTCTTGGTGGTGATGCAACTCTTAGGATTCTTTACACGAAGCTTGCTGAGGTGTGTATTATGTATTTGGAAGCAGTATCAGTTTTCTCTCCCTTACAGAAAAGAATCAGCGTAACTCTTAATGATAGAGCTACTATTTGGTGTAAAATCAATACTATCCTGTTGACAGCATAGATGATATTGCTAGTTGGCCTTTGGCAATGTTGAGGATTTATGTGTAAACCTTTAAGAAATTAATGTGCTTAACTAACCAAAGGTTTCACAAGTTACTTTATTAAGAGGGTTCCTCGTTAGGTAAATAGATCACAGAGCTCTCAGTGACATGCTTAAAGTCATTGCATATTTTGGAGAATTAATACTGGGATTTTATGGTTCTGGTGTTGCATGTAACTTTAGTGCTTCTTGGGAAGTTCTTTTGCAGCTGTCTCATCTCTTATAAGTGGCAGCTTATTTTACTTGAGCAAGGGGCTCTTTTAGATAACAAATTTTGTGAAAGTTCTTTGACTTCTGAATCACATTAATTGGTCCAGATCCTTTAATGATTGCCTTCCTCTTTCTAATGATGCCAAATCATGTCACATTGTTCAAGGCACAAGCGTTTTGGGGAAATGGATGCAATGAATGGCGTCCAGCAGAAGCTGCTCTATTTTGCATCAGGGCTATATCAAGTTACGTTTCAGTTGCTGAAGCTGAAGTGATGCCCAAGGTAAAGTCTTTTGTAAATACATGTTCGGCACTTGTTTTGACTTGTAAGTTGTTACGTAGAGCTGCATTGCTTGGGCACTTCACATCAATGAAAGCAAGATTTGTGGGGTAAAAAAAGATAAGATGTGGAGAGAAAAATGGATAGACATCACAGAAATGCCAGTTGTGAAGAACTGTAACATACAAGGCATGAGCATCTAGAACAGATAAATGAGATAAAGGATGTCTGGGGGATGTAGAAGAGAAATATTTATACAAAATGCTAGTGTACACAATGAAAGGAATACCTGCTTCACCTGCGTCTTTGCAATAGGTTTATTTGAATGAAGTTGTGCAAAGCATGCTTTCTTTTAGGATCAAGTTTCTTTTCTCGCTTTGTGGGAATGATTTGATCTGATTCCCTTTAGCTAGTACAAAGGTCTGGAAATGGATGTTCCACCAGTTATTAGCTCCATTAATGTAGGATAGTCTGAGTATATGCCAACTATTTGATAAAATACATATAAAATGTAAATCTTGGATGCTTGGATTGTTTAGTTTTGTTGGAATTTAGAATTTAGGGTTGGAATTCATAAATAAGTTATTAAAACCATTCTGGCTTGACAAAAGTTGATGTCGACATTAATCATTATCTTCCATTGTCTTCTAACATGGCAGACTATTATCTTTGCTCTCCATATTGACTCAGAACTTCTGGTAGTAGCCAGTTCCCTTATCCTTCTTTAGCTTCAATCATGTTAGAATTATCCCTATCAAATGCAGGTTACTGGCTGACTTGGTTATCTATTTTAAGGTTTCTACCACCTTGAAAGCTAACATACAGGTTGTCTAGTTTTCCCAAAGCTTTCAGGATCATTTTGTTGTGCTCATGGACCAAAACTAAAAAAACTAAAAAATAATGCCGTATTAATTTAGCTCCTATGAAGGAAACTGAAAAGTACATAAAATGAACTATGAATGACCATTAAGGAAAATAACACCTAAACACTGAGAGAAATAACAAAGAGACAAACCTAGATCATGTTAACATATAAGCTAATCTCATTCTAGATCTTCTACCTCACCCACTTCTTCTAAAGCCCCGTTGAATAAACAAACCTAGCAGATCATTTTGATAGGCAGATCCTTGTTTTGATTGAAAAGCTTATTTCTGACAACTTCTCTTTCTGGTTGATCAACTCAGTTGGTCAGAATCATAGACATCTCAAGCATTGAAAGTCTACTGGATGTAAACAGGGCCTTATCCATTCCTCTGTCCCCTTTGTGTAGCATCAGAGCTTGGGCTTTTTGTAATTCCTGGTTTCAGTGAATTTCTGGATTGATTCATAAATGATACATGTACAAGAGGATATATTATGGTATATTAAAGTTACAAGCCAGCAATGGTAGGTCAGAAATCTAGATATGTTCCCACACGTGGACACAAAACATGACTAGAAGTCCTACTAGCTTAGATGTAGAGGGTTTTACTGGCTTGCTGATGTGGCCTTGCCATTGTTACTTCAATCATGACATTATGAATTTTCCTGAGATGTCAAATGTCCTTATAAGCCTCATGCCACAGATTTTTTCATTTTAATTATGCAATCTGTCAAGTTCTTTGGCGTTGCTTTCAGTTTTTATCCTGTGAGTTCAAAGTCAATTAATAGAATGGACAGTAATTAGCAGCTGTTTTGATCATAGGAGTTATGTATTTTTGAGTTGCATAAATCTGTTAAATCTAGTTCTTGGCCTAATTGTTACTCATGCACCATTATGGCAAGCAACTGCAGTCCTTTGTTCTGGGGTTTTTCTTTTTGTAGTGAATCTCATTTTTATTAACTTCATGGGAACCCAAAGATTTTGTTGGTTTAGATGGTTTGAAGTGGCTGCTGATTTTTTTTCCCCCCCACAGATCATGTCCATGGTTTTGGAACTCACCCATCAGCCCCAGTTGCTGCAGACAGGTACTATGCCTTTTATAGTGGTTTACTATTATTTTCTTGCTTTTTCTGTTTGACTTTTTCAGAAATGGGTTTATTGGTATTATTATTTGGGGGAGGGAAATCGTATCAGTTCAAATATGATTAAGATTTAGCTCTAAACACCTTCTACTTCACCAAGCAATGTGTCCGTGAATGTGAGTCTTTAACTTGATGTTTTGTTGCAAATGTTTTCAGTGTGCTTGACTATTGGAGCATATTCAAAATGGCTTAATGCTGCCTCAGATGGATTGCCTTTATTGTCCTCTGTCATGAAAATTCTTATGCAAGGCATGGGTACATCAGAAGATTGTGCAGCAGCAGCAGCTGTGGCATTCAGACACATTTGTGATGGTCAGTATTCTTTTCTGATGCGTAATCATTTCCTCAAACTACTGTTCTGATTACATCAGAGTTTGGAAGGATGAAATTCATTGTTTCCACCAACATTTAGTGGTCTAGTGATGCAATAAATCTTCACAACTCAGATGCCATATTCATATTATATTCCATATTTAGCATGTTTTTTAGATTGTCTTGGATGAAACTTGTTCCAAAAAGCTGTTAAGGCACCTTATTGTTAGTGAAATAGATGCTGATTTGTAGGCATGGCAGGACTGTCAAAAGGTCATGAATATTCGTCGCAAGGCTGAAATGGGATAGCAGTCTGTATAACTTTCTTTTCCTGATGATGCCATCAGTGTTGTTTCATGATGCTTTGTCATTAAAGGTATTCATTAATGCAAGATCAGTTCAAATATGCTAGGTTGATGCCAATGATTGGTTTGCATCTCATGTTTGGTCCATGACTATGAATTAGTGGTATGAAATGGTGAAAAGGGAATGATACAAATTTAAGCAAAGAAATATGTTTGTGTTTTAGCCTATTGGCTGTCTAACTTAGTTTAGGACTATGATATATGAGACAACCTTCTTTCCATATTTCTTTCCGTCTATTAATTGATATTCTTATGCTGACCATAGATTGTCGGAGTAAGCTTAGTGGATATTTTGATGATCTTTTCTCCATATACCATAAGGCTATGATTGGCGAAGATAGTTTTAAAATCTCTGCTGAGGACTCTTTGCATGTGGTAGAAGCCTTAAGGTACTTTTTGATGCTTGATAATTATCAAGATTTGTGCGTAAGTGATTTTGAGAATTCTGTGAATTATTTTCACTTGGATGTGTTGTGTTATTTTATTGCAGCATGGTCATTACAGAACTTCCTCCTGAACTGGCTAAGCAGGCTTTGGAAAAATTATGCTTGCCTGTTGTTTCTCCCCTACAGGTTTGATTCCTTCTCAATACGTATCTTTAGTCTATAGTTGAAAATTCTTGATCATGGTTCTTTTACAATGAGCACAAGCAGGAAGCAATCAACCAAGGTCTGGAAATATTGCAGAAGAAACTTGCTCGTGAATTAACAGTTCACATTGATCGACTTGCATACATCTTTAGGTCTGGTTGTTATCCTTTTCAAAATTATGTTTTATACTGTTAACTTTTCTATTTGTAATTTTCAAGGTGCTACAAAACCAATTTCAGGTATGTAAATCACCCTGAAGCTGTGGCTGATGCTATTCAAAGGCTTTGGCCAATATTCAAGGCAATATTTGATCTGTGAGTCCGGACAGACCCTGACAAAAAACATAGTTCCTGTATTGTCTTAAATGGGTCTCCCTCTCTTTTCTGATCCCTCTTTTTTTGCTGTAGTCGTGCTTGGGACATGCGAACAATGGAGTCTCTTTGCCGAGCTTGTAAATATGCAGTGAGTCAATGAACATTGATGCTGATGAGTGCGTTTAACTGCAGAAAGTGTAATTAAGAGATGATTAAGCTTAACTAGGCTTAGGTAGGAATGGTAAATATTGCCCAGCCTAGCTCGGAATCAACAGGTCTGGTCCGAGTTGACCAGGCTAAGGCTTTTTTTCAAAAAAATTTTGGGCTTCAGGCTGTGGCTCTGGCTACTCATCCTGAAGCCTGAAAATTTCCAAGTAAAATGACATGGTTTTCAACAGTTAAAGAGGGCATGTCGTGGGAAATTCGTCTGGGAAATACTTGGATAAATTTCAAAGGCTATTTTTTACACCTTGAATAATCTTTGCATATAAATTTTCTTTTGAACTTTCCAGTTAATTCAGTCTCTGAATTTTAAATGGCTCTAGAATTTCCTCATTAACTTTTTTTTATTTATTTAGTGATGAAGAGATATTACTTCTTTGCTTGTGATTTGAAGAGATAAATATGAAATGGATAGCGATTTATTTAGGTGAGAACCTCTGGAAGGTTCATGGGGATC
>JAOSBM010000007.1:19017263-19034109 GCA_027568955.1 Erythroxylum tenue
TGAAACCAGACGGTATAAAAGAAATCAGTCAATATAAGCAGTCAAATAGTTGAAATGGCTACAGACACAGCAAAATGACAGGGAAAGCTCCCACAAGTCCTTCAACATATATTTCTCCAGTGAAATAAAGCATGAGTGGACTTACACTACAACAACAGTTGCCAGTTGAGGAAGATCCTGGCCATTCACGAACATCTCATGCATATCGTTGAGCCAAACAGACAGTGCTGTATAGGCACTGCCTTCCCACATCCTGCAAGATTCTCCAACATCAAACATTCAAGACATCATTGTAACTAAAAAGAATTCAAAAAGTAATTCTCTGTTACCTATGCAAGTCCACAGACCACACGAGTTTGCTTTTACGAAAAAGTTCAGGAAAAAGCCCCCTTTTTGATGCTTCATTGAGAATTCTTGCAGCTCGTTCTTTTTGACCCAGCCACCAGAGAGCTTCCAGAAGTGTGTTATAAAACCTGACCCCTAATCCACAACCTTCAGAGTTAAGTTTGTCAAATACATACTCAACCATTTGCCAGTTTGATTCATCATCAAAATCTCCCTTGATCATTTGACCAATCACTTGATGAATATTCGATGTCCTATTAGTGAGCATCTCGTTGAGTATCTCGTACGCTTCATTCAACCTGGAACAAAGTCAAATTGTGGATGAATACTAAGTTGTCGAGTAAAATACTAAATGATATTAGACCATAGATTAACAATGCATCACTTCAACAAGCCGACATATGGTTGATTTGTTTCAGTTAGAAACAACTGTTTTATGAAAGCATCAAGAAGTACCTGATCATCAAGCATTCTGAGAGAAAGCCTATAATTCCAACACTTAGGTAAGCACTAAAATAACCCAACATCATAAAGATCTAGGCTTCTAACTATGCATTTTACACTTGAAAATTATGCTTCTCCCATAACCCTGTATTCATAAATTAGATATAGTTTGGTTTCCGGGGGGATAGCCTTAGGCAACAGCCACCAAAAAGTGCCCACCTTAGTGAAACAAAGCACAAAATAATCTAAACATTTGTAGAAGTCAAATAAACATCTAACATGCTTATGCTTAGTTTTACTATCATGCATTGCATAGACTAATAATTAAGCGTAGGAGATGGAAAAAAAGCATAGATAAAGACATTTTGATTCATGGAACTTTATTTCTATTGAGATGGCTCTTAGTAATATCTCCTAGTTATCCTAAATTAATTGAGATGATATGTATGACAGACAAAATAGAAGTTTAATAGTATTAACAATTAGAGTTAAGTATGACTAAGGGAGGAGAATCAGGCTATTTAAAAACTTATAGTAACTATGTCTCTTGAAAAAACTAATAAAGGGCGATTAGGAAATTTAGAAGTATTCTCAATTGATAGATTTTTGGTAGAAGTTTAATAATATTTGTAGTTCACAGTATGTCTCTTTACTAGACACAGAGACAAAAGAAAATGATTCTGAAAAGGCAAAGTATTCTCAATCGATAGATTTTTGGTAGAAGTTTAATAATATTTGTAGTTCACAGTATGTCTCTTTACTACACACAGAGACAAAAGAAAATGATTCTGAAAAGGCAACAACCGTCGCAACAAATAATCATGCAACCAATTATGGCGTAATTATGTCAGAGGTTATTATTCAATTGATTTTCTGGGCCAAATAGTTTAGTTAATAAAGCAAACAATTAATCTCGAATTCTTAGAACACCCTACAGATCTGCCCTCAAGTAACAAAAGTTATGCTTTCACGAAATTACACATGCGACAATGACTCTTTTCCATGCTTATGTGGAACACAAGACCATCACTCACATGACCCAGCTTCCACGGCCTCTGTGTAGTGACCCAAGCCCGGGGCTATGCGGGCATCATCATTTAATATCCTTTTGACATCAACAGCCCACCTCAATGCCAAGTAAACTGACGGTTATTTTTCATGAACTTGAGTTTCTCCCACACTGAACTAATACAGTGTCATCTTACGTTGAGTGCACTACCTGGCTTTCAGAAGTACCTAGGAACTACATCAGGTCCTGCTTTCACATGAAAATGCAGCATTACCAGATCACTGGTCACCATTGCTCCGATATGTTCAATTTAAACTGGATGGAAACCCAATGGCCAATGTCATAGCAAGAAATTTACTGAATTTGTGCATGCCACTGGTGATTTAGCTATTGGGATAAGCATCTTCAATCAGTAAGATTGAAACCGTCTAAGATTGAATCATCTTTTCTCAATCAGTATTTCAGTTACCAGGTATCACTAACATTAAGTAACATTAGTAAGACTGAAACCATCTATGATTGAACCGTTCTTTTTCTCAGTCAGCATTTCAGTTACCTGGTATCACTAACATTAAGTAACACTCTAATGTCCAAAATTTCTCAAATAGATGCTTCTAGGCACAAGCACCTCCAAGTAAGAAACCACTAAACCATAAATCCCAGTACATGCACATATATAGGTGATAATGATCACATAACTTTCACCCGGTTCCTTTTATTTCACACATCATCATGTCACAAACATATATAGTACAGAAATTCATGCCTCTAATAAATGGCACCGAACAAGTTTCTGTTTTTCTTCCCTAATTCTCCTGCAGATTTCTATCCATAGGTTTGTCCTACATCAGTTAGGACAGGTATAACAAACATGGAAACCTAGCTTTGACAAAAAAGCCCCAAGTGAGGCAAAACTGAAAACCTAAGGATAGAGCAGAATCCCAATCACTGTGCTATTAGAAAACAATTTTAAAGATCTACTTGATGTCATACAACTTAGAACACCAATGATTTGAATCATATCCGTGAAAGTATACATCACAAATATATTAAGCAACAGTATAGCAGAACATATTGTAAAGAAGTTGATGCACTTAAATTAAGTCCTAACTAAATGAAAATTGAATATCAGAAGCAGATGAGTGAAACACGCTGACTACTACATAATAGCAAGTTGCTTCATCAGTTTGCATCACAAAGAGCTCATAAAGGACAGACAATGTTATCTAATAGATCTATTTAACTGCTTATCACGTAAACATAGGGATAATCGTGAAAAAGAAAAGTTCATAATGATCAACACAAAATCCGATCAGCACAGACCTGTTACTTTTAGCATACACAGCCAGCATCATACAGTAGCACATGACACTTGGCAATATTCCCAAGGCTCTAATTTCCTGGAACTGCTCCTCACTCTCCTCAACAAGACCTGCAATACAGTAGACACTTAAAACAGCTTCAAGGGTACGCTCATCAGGACTCAATCTTGCCTTCTCCATTTCAACATAAGCCTTAACAGCTTCTTCAAACTTGCCCGCTTGTCTATAACCTTCAATCATACCATTGAAGGAGTCTCTGTCTCTTGTTATCCCAGACTCGCTCATCATTGTCAATATTGCTTCAAATTCCAGGTACAACCCACCTCTGGCAAACATGTAAATCAGTGAATTGTAAGTCTCAACTGTAGGCATGCTTCCCATTTCATTCATGGTATTCAACATAACAAGAGCCTCCTCATACAATGCAGCCTGTCCATAGGCTTCAATAACGCCTGTGTATGCCTTTGAACTAGGAACTATCTCATTCTCACTCATATGAAGTAAAATCTTCCTAGCATCTTCGTGCAGGCCTCCTTTCCCACAAGAGAAGATCAACCCCTCATAAGTTCCCATATTTGGCTCGACATTCTCCTCAACCATATCATGGAATAAGGTCACCACCTCCTTAAAGTACCCACCTTCACCAAATACTTGGATAAGAATATTATAGGTAGCAGCATCCGGCTCCGTATTACTCACTTTCATCTCCAAAAAAAGTTCCCGAACATCATCATACCTCCCATGTCTCCCATACAAATTCAACAGCATACTATACGTGGACGCATTTGGCACACACCCAGCTGCCTGCATCTGTCTAAACACACCCATTGCATCCTTTATATTCCCCATTCTCGCATATGCCTCTAATAACACATTGTACGAAGAAATCTCAGGTAAATTTCCACTCGATTCCATTTCCTTAAGTAACCCACTGACTTTCTCTAACCTATTCAATTTCCCGAAAGTCTCAACAAGAGAACTATAAGTGTTAATATCAGGCAATATCCCACCTTCATTCATAGTCCTAAAAACCATCTCAGACTCATCCCCTAATCCCCTCGCAGCACAAGCACTAAGCAGTGTGTTATAAGTTACTATATCAGGTTGTATTCCTTCATGCCTCATTTCCGCGAATAAGCCCAACAAACCCTCCCAATCTAAACCACCTCTAGCACATGAATTTATCACGGTATTATAAGTCAATATACTCGGTAACACCTTCTCTTTCTTCATTCTCTCTAGAAGCTCCAGAGAAACCTGGTAGTGACCGTGACGACCATACGAGTTGATGAGAGCAGTGTAAGAGAAGACGCTTCGAGGCACGCCATGTGTGGGCATTTCGTCGAATATCTCGGAGCACTTCTCGAGAAGCCCTTCGCGGCCTAACAAACTGATCATTATTGTGTAAATATGTTCGTTGGGTTTGCACCATATCTGTCGCTGCATGTACTTGAAGAGCCTGAGAGACCTCTGCCAATCACCACGTTGAGCGAACTCCTTGAACACCAAAGCGAAATCGTTTAGCGAGAGCCTGTTCTTGAAGATGTCCAGGCAACGCGCGATGCTTCCACGTGGCGGGAGGCTACTCAGCTTGTTGATTAGGGTTTCCACGTCGTAGCTGTACTTACCTTTCTCGACGACCAGAGTCGGGTTGCCCAGGACGAGCTCTTTGGGCTTGGCCCGGGCTTTTCCAGCTCCAAGGTAGGTTCGCCCTTCTATAGAAACGGAGATGAGCCGTCGGTGAACGAGGAAGTTGGGCGATGAGAGGCAGTGACGACCTTGTTTGGACTTGAGTACCGGTGTGGAGATAAATGTGGGATAAGGAATGAGAGACAGCGATAAGGTCATTTTGGTGATTTCGATAACATGAGCTGCAATAGAAACTGGATTTTCCAGGGAAATTTGAGATCGGAAGTTTGCAGAGAAGAATGGTTTGAACTTTGAAGGACGAGAGTGGGAGAAGAGTATTGCAGTTGCAGAATGGCTCCAGGAAGGCCACGTGTGTCTTCTGTGGATATGAGGAGAAAGGTCGGGCCCGACCCGGTCGTTATCAACTTGACCCGAGTGATTTTTGGCGGTAACGATGTTTTTCCTTAATTTACTCGCATTTATTTAAATTCGATTTATATGTATGAAGTATGAACTAACTACTAAGATGAATAATAGATAGTTGAAGTCAACCGAATTTTGACTTGCTGAGAGGTAGGTCTGGATTATAACAGACAGCGTTATATATAAATATAAACGGAGTTTACGGATGCCATTGGCTCGGTTTCCACACTTGGGTAATACTCAGTCTCCGACACTTGAATAGAGCAGCCACCATCCTCTATCCTCTATCCGTCGTCCACCGCAATCGCCATCGCACAAACTGCCACCTGACCTCCCTTCCCAAAGCGCCACTGCTTGTCGAGCCACTACATGCTAGGGTTTCCCCGACCTCCGATCCCCGTAAACGCATCCACGTCATCACCAAAGTGAGCTTTGTGGGTCCCTAAATCTGTTCTCGGCGCGCGACCATAGGGAGAGTGAAAACAACCGAACGGGTGTTTGTCGCGTTGACGTGGCGGTCGTTGTAATTAAGAGGAACTGCGGAGGGCAGTCTTGTAATAGCTGGAGGGGGAGTTTTTCAGTTCCTAACAGACAGACAGGTGCGAAGAGGGAGAGAAACGAAAAAACAAATACATAATAAGAAAAGAAAAGGGAAAACAACCTCGCAGTGTCTACTTAACAACGTTGGTTGGTCCTAAGCAGCAACTAACTAACATCTTCTCTGCGTTATCGGCCCCAATGGCCGATTCCGAGGTAAAATTACCTCCCTAGCCCTGACTTTTGATCTCATCGCCACCGCAACCACTCCCGCTTCTCTCTCCTATTGACGGCGAAGTAGAAATTGCGGTGGTCCTTACTTAAATGAGTGTCGATTCCCAATTTTTCTTTGCGTTTCTGTTTCCGTCGGCTGTCGTTCGGTATATTCTCTTAGTTTGATTTGGTGTCTTTGTTTTGGTGGGAACAGAAATTGACGGCGTTGAAGAAGGCGTACGCCGATATTATCCTGAACACGGCGAAGGAGGCGGCGGCGAGAATAATGATGTCCGAGCGGAAAGCGCAGCGGTATCAGCGCGAGCTTTTCGCTGCAAAAGACGATGCGCTTCATATGCTTCTTAGGCTTAAACAGATGTTAGATTCTAAGGTATAACGGCTCTTCATTGACCTGTTGCTCTCTCTCTCTCTCTCTCTCTCTCTCCATGTGTGTGCGTGTGAATAATGGGAGTGGTTTTTTGTTTGCTTCGGATTCAGTTTGTTTTACAGTGTGGTTTTGTTGTTATGTTAACGTGTTTGGTGCTAGGATTTTTCTTGTGGGTGTTTTGTTTCATCTCGTTCTTTGGTGAAGTGATTCTTTTTATCCTTAAAGGATTTCAACTGGTTGTTTCGGTTTTCAGTTCCTGTTGAAGTGAGTAGCGTTTTTCCCATTGCCGATCAAAGCTTGATATGTTAACTTTCTCTTCAATTTCTTGAATCATATTTATAACTCCCTGGCCCTTTTCTTTTGCACTGATTTTAGTGGTCTATTCTGCTTGGCTCACTATTTTCTGATTGGACGAAAATATCTGCAGGTATGTCCTGGCCAACTAAGATATCTCAATTTAAAGAATAGTGTGGTTGTATTGGATTAATCTATTCTTTGTCTCATGGTCTTTGTTACTATTGTGGAAGCTGACTCATTGGCCTGAGTTTAAGTGCAAATGTTTCCTTAAATTGCTTTTGAACTACTATTAGTTTTATTCACCATCTTCCTTAAAAACCGCTTACCATGATATCTGGTAGTTGGACGGATGTTGCTGGTCGTAAATTGATTCTTTGTCTGTCTTCAAGTTCACATGATGCATAGTGATGTAATATTACATCTGTCTGAATTAAAAACTTGATAATGAGTTCTAAGCAGAGAAAGATTTATATGCATTTGAGACGTGTTTTCTCAGTTAGTAAAGTACTCGCTTGATCTGCAATCTGAAAAGCGTGCTATGATATCCAGAATAAGTTAGTGACAGTTAAAAGTACTCATGATGTCATGTAATTTAAGTTCCTGAGCTGTACTAATTGATTATGGTTAAAGGAAAGTCATTTCAACCCGAACTCACTTCTGTTTAGGAAGATTGGGTTGTAATGTTAAACAGCAGTGATTTCGAAAACAATTGAGCTATTGATTAGACCTACTTCTTCTTTTTGTTGGTTGTGCCCTGTGCAGTGGATTAGATGTGCTAGAGTGAAGGTTGGTCTAAGGTTCAAAACCATACTTGTACAATTATGGAATAATGAAGTTTGTTTATTGCAATAGGAGCTGAACTTTTGAACTTTGCTTGCCAAAGAAAGTAAGTTCTCATAGATTTTGAACATTGTTTTGAAATCTAGACATAATCTCATCAACAAAGTCAGTCACCTAATATATTTACTGTTCTGTATTTGTCATTGCTGAAACATCAAACTTCAGTCAGCGCTTATTTATTCTGCACTAGCAAAAAGAATTCCAGTATATACTTGAAAGGTTGTTGCTTCAAGGAGAATAAGAGATTTTTCCATGGCTCTTTTTTTTTTAATCCATTTGCTGTTTTATGTTATCACTTGTGTTACATACTTCTATCAACCATGGCACCCACAGGCACAGATTAACTCCTATTAAGCTGAGTGGAGTGTCTAACACACTTAGGTAGGTTGAAATCTAGTCCTATGTTCTTCCAATCTACTTGAACTTTGCTATAGTTACTGCTTTGATTAGGCTACTTACCCTTCTTATAAGCTTTGGCTTGACCAGCACATCATGTATCTAGGTTAATGAAGCAGAAATGACAGAATTGAGTCAACAGAGAAAGATTGAAGAACTAGAAGCACAACTTGGGGAAGCGGAAGATATAGTAAAAGACCTTAGAGCAGAGTTGAGACAGTTACAGGACGAAGTGGAGAGGATGACAAAACATCAGAAGCAGCCTCTGGGTAAACAAACTCCAGCTGATTCTGATACTCTTGAAACTGAAATGGAAGATAAAAGATTATGCTTTTCTCTGCCTGCTACACCATATGCTCCGGATGGAACATGTGATGGTACAATGTGCTGCAGTGATGATAGTTTTTACAAAGACAATAACTATGTTTTCAACCCTGACCTTGCTTCAATCGTGATGAAGAGCAAAGAGCCTGAACTGTACAGGAACGGATGCACTCAAAGAATTCGTGCGTTGGAAAGGAACCTGTTAGGTGGAAATGGGTCTCTTTCTGGAGAAGCTGTTGGTCCAAGAAATCAAATATACGAAGAAGAAGCTGAAGAGAACGGGCAAAAATGCAAGAAACTCGCTAGCATGAACAATAACATGTTTGGTGTTTATACATGCCCAGATGAAAGCAAGGTAGTGCGAGCAGATGTTGACTGCTTCCAAGTTCATGCTGTTACGTCGTTTCACAGAAAAAGAAAAAGAGCAATAAGATGTAAAAGGCGCAAAGCTCAATTTCTAAAGGAATTTACTTGTCATGGTGACAATGTTATATCTGCTGAAGATGCTCAGAAAGATCCAGAAACACTTCTACCGCACGTTTTCTCTTCAAATACTAATGAATTGATTGTGCAGTCAGGACCTTTGGAAGTGGAAAAAAACAATTCAGATTTTCTTAGGGATTGCACAAACCAAGAGAGAGTAAACAACAATAATTTGTTGATGGGTGAACTTGCTTTGACTGAAAAGGAAGTTGGATGCAAAGAGATTTCAGAATGTCCAGGAAGTAAAACGGCCTTAGAGGCAGATGGTGTCTTGCTAGTAAACTCGGATCTGAAAAAAGCAGATGCAAGTGAAGCACTGAGTAGTCAACGAATGGATAATAAGTTTCTCAAGTACACATTCCAAAGGAAACGAAAGAAGGAGACTCCAAGCAGCCCCGAAGGTGGATCCTCTCTTGACCTTAGCACTTTGACGAGAGAAATGGATGAGAAACTAAGTGATATTTTGGAGTCACAAAAACCTAGCTTGTTAACTGAATCACCCAGAGACAGTCGTAGAGTGGCACAAGTTGCTCGTCAGGTTGGTTAATAATTGTATCTGTACTGTCACTGCAATTTTTGCCTTTTTTTTGCATGCTTATTTCATATTTTTTAGTGATTGCAAAACTATTCAACTTCTAGCTTGACTTCCGAGCAGAAGCACTGTTTTTACGTAATTAGACCAATAGGAGGTTG
Organism: Erythroxylum tenue; assembly: GCA_027568955.1. Classification (NCBI taxonomy): domain Eukaryota; kingdom Viridiplantae; phylum Streptophyta; class Magnoliopsida; order Malpighiales; family Erythroxylaceae; genus Erythroxylum; species Erythroxylum tenue. The sequence continues at coordinate 19,026,607 of JAOSBM010000007.1, forward strand.
AAGAGTTAAAGAGTAGTTTTCAGTTCAGCACTCTAAAATAGGGGCAATGCTTCAGGGTTACGTACTATTTCATGTAAGATGGCTATCAAATCTCCCAAATATCTTTATATTTTCAACATTTCGAGACAGTTACTCTTACCCCAATCACTTACTATTTATGGGAGATTTTTATTATACTCAAAAAGGCCTTGAATTTTCACTGCCGTCTATCTTAGTTGTTCTCTTGAATTTGAAAGAATGAAGATGAACTTCAGACGAGAATTTGAAGTTCCTAGATCCTAGAGATAGAAATCTAACAGCAAACAGAATACTCTTTCAACTTGGTAGACCTAGAACCTGAAATCACACATGTGGAGACGAACTTCAGATGAGAATTTGAAGTTCCTAGATCCTAGAGATAGAAATCTAACAGCAAACAGGATACTCTTTCAACTTGGTAGACCTAGAACTTGAAATCACACATGTGGAGGCCTTACATGATTACTTGCATGTGCGCCTAGATCTTAACATGTATGAGCTTTCATATGTGGGTCAATGCTAACACTTATTGTGGATATAATTATATGGAATGAAACATGAATGCCTGTCTCAAACCCAGCCCTAGGTTAGGGTGTGCAATGCTGATCGTTGGTCATGCTAACACACTACATGTTCTTGCCTTTTAGTATCTGAAGTTCATGGAGTCCAGTAGATTGCTTTAGCTTTTAAGAACTTAATCCTTCACTTGCAGAAAATAAATAGAAACAGAAATTATGACGTATAGGAGACAAAGTTCAGGAGTAAACTTGGCCTAAAAAAAAGTTTATCCAATTTGTATCTGAGAGAGAAGAAACCAATGACATGCAATAAGTAAGAGTGAACTAGCCTTGGTTAGAGTAAGTAATTACACATGTATATCTGCTACTCATTGCCTCAAACATTACGTGTTGAGGGACCATCCTTGCTTCATACATTCTTTAGTTTGATGATTGTTAATGGTTCTCTGATCTTTCCCTTTTTCAATTTAGCAGCTTATATCATTGTCTGAGAAGAAATGGCGGTAGCTGCTCGGAAATTAGAGAAGAGGGTGTTGTGTTGTGCTCCACGTATGTAATTACCGAGGAAGAGGAACTGTGTTCACTAAGTTAAAATATTGTTTTTTTGGTATTATATGATCTATATCTATACTTAATTATCTTTGCCAGAATTTTATATCATTTGGCTCAAATTTATTTACTTTACGATAAAGAGAAGTTTGTTGGATACTTATTTAAAATTATAAGAAAAATATTGCAAGTGAATTGCTTTGGATTCTTAAGTTTAAACCTTGCAAACAAACTGGTTAGAACAAAAAAATACTTTGAGCTACCAAACAACCATGAATCTAGCAAGGAAAAGACAACAATATTTTCCGAGTAAGGAGAAAAAGGCTTTGTTTGATAATCAGCATATTACATTAGTTTTTTTGTTGATTCTATCACGGTTAAGTTGGTAATTTGATCAACGGATAATATTAGTTGTTTATTTAAACATGTTTAGTAAAATTAATTGTTTATGTATAAAATAACTGACGAGGGTTTGAATTAAAAAAAAATTATAAGGGCATGAGTATTATATCTTAGTATCAAGATCGTTCTTAAAATTTTATAAGTCCTGAGTAAAGTAAAAAAAAAAGGACATATTAAATTGATAACATATAAATATATAAACTTTCAAAAACATATTTTTATTATTAAAGAGATTACCTTAAGCCTCTCATTGTGATATAATTAAAGAATCTAATGGGTTCTATTAATTCTTAACACTAAGATTTAGAGAACAACTCCAAAATAAATCAAATGAAAAAATATGTAAAAAAAAAAAAGTTAAGAGGATTTGTTCACTTTGCTCCTAATGAGTGATAAAAGTGAGTTAGGACATTGTTTTGTCTCATTTTACTCTTTACGAGGGTTAAGAGTGGGTCCTATTCTATTCTTCATAATAGTAAGCCTTACGTAGTTACCCTTCTTGTCTTTGCCCGTGGTCGAGCCTACTTAGTATTATATCTTAGTATTTTAAAAATCCAAATAAATGCTAACAAATCTACCCAAAAAATCAAAACATAAAAGGGGTGAGAAGGGATAAGGGAGAGAACAAACTTACTTCTATCTCTATCTCTGTCTCTATTTTTATCAGTGAAGTTTAGGATATTGTTTAGTGAAGGACAACTTGAGTAATTTGTAATAACTTTTGAGCACAATTATCTTTTCGTCCCTTAATTTTTCAGTCATTAGAACAAAATGCTCCTTACATAAGCGCTTTCAAAAGTAACGAATTGAATTTAATCTACCAACTCAATGAGTCGATTACCAACACATGATTATCAGTAGTTTGACATGATCAAACATTCTAATGTCTCACGATCCTTAAAAAAAATAGATAATCAACTATTTAATAAACAACGTCAAAAGGTAACCTTAGCTATATATTTATATGTTCATTTGTTGATTTGAATATTGGAACAATTTATATGTACTTTTTTTTCCTTCGATAGATGCAAATTAAAAGATATTTACAAATGATTCAAATTTTGATAAATAAGATAATATTTGTTTGTGTGATTCTTTAAATAATTTCTAAATATAAAAAACCGTGCATAAAATATATAAAAGTATATTTTAAAAAGTATTTTCAATGTGGTCGAAACAATAACTAAGACTCTAAGCTCAAACTTTTCTGTGTTTTCCTCTATTAGCTGAGGGTTAGTGAGACATAGAGCGAGGGGGGATGGGTTTGGCAAGCAAAGCCGGAGATTGGGGTTTCAAAGCTTTCACGGCGGGTCTCGGTGTTGCCACCGTCTACCTCGCCGGCACGTTCTCCGTCAACGTTTACAGAGGGCTCGCCTGGCACAACGCTCAATCGGTAAACCCTAGCTCCCTTTTATTCTCTTAACAATTTTGTTTCTAGTGTTAATGTGTTATATCTTTGTTTTCGTTTTTAATTTCCGATCATTTGGATTGTAAGTACCAAATAATGTTTGACTCAGTTGTTGTTTCGACTTGGATTATCAATGGCTAATTTGTGGAATTCTTGGAAAGTTTTGAACTTGCTAACTAGTTTGGGGGTAATGGTTTAAACTGTGCCAAGACTAACACTTCTTTGTTGCTTTAGGGTGCTGAGTTGACATGAACTTGTATGTTTCATATTCCAAAATTTTGATGATTGCATTGATCATTAACTCCAGTGAAATAACAAAAAGACAGATTGAAAACCACATTCTTTTTCTGTGGATGCATTGGAGTCTGTGTCTTAAGAGTATCTTTTTGATATTTCATCCATTTGGTTTCCCCATTTTACCTTAAACCAAAGGTTCTGCATAGCAATATTTCAGGATTGTTAAGTTGTATGATGTAGAAACCATTGCAATACAGGAATTAATGACAAATGCCTTTTTTAAAATTTGAAACATGTAGGAGCATTTAAAAGCAGGGATTTTGGGTGGCAAATATTGGCTAGTTTTCCTGACGAAGTGAGAACATGTTATCTGCGTTGGGTTGATTAAAGAAAAAACTACCGAAGAATATTTCTTTCTTTAATGGATATCAATCTTATGGACAAATGCACTTGCTGTCCTTGGTTCCTCTTCACTGTTGTCTCACACATCCTAGTGTTGAACTTCGTACCTGCTGTTAGACAGTGCAGCACTTGCATCCTAGCTTGTGCAATACAGGATTCTTTTCTCGTTTGTTTTCTTTTCATGTTTCAGTATTCTATAGAATTAATATTCGATTATCCCCATAGTACAGAAAATTCAAAGAAAGAAGGTAAGAAAGTTAACATCTGAATTGATAAGAAGAAAATTGCTCTGTGAAAAAAAAACTTTGGGATTAGGACTTAGCTTTGTACTAGAAGATCTACTTTTGATCTCCATAGTTGATTGGGGTAAGCACCTTATTTTTCTGACTGATGTGATCAGTTTATAGATCTATGAGGCCGTTACAGTTTCTCATGTATAGAATGTGTTTGGCTTTCTCAACTCAAAATTTCAAAAAATCATGTTCTTTAGTTAGATAAATCCTTTTCAGTCAAGAACAATATGTTACCAGTTACCAGTCTCTTGATTAGGTTAAATAGATTTTCGTAGTGTTTGATATAATCCCACTTGTAGAGGGCCATCTAACCAGAATTATACTTCTTTCTGCAGAAAATTGAGAAGCAAACCACCAGCGAAGGGTCCCCCTGACTTGTATTTTTGCTTCTGTAAGAATCTTAATTTGCTCAATTTTGTCCTCAGGATTGTGAATTTTATCTATAGCTTTGATGTTTCCTAATATGGCATATAATCAAATTCTAAGCTGCTAAAGTTCCCGATACTTCACAGATGATCTATAGCATTTTGTATTAGATTCTGTGTTTCATTCTGCCATCCTGATTCGTGTTACCTGGAGACACGATTGTGTAACTTCCCTTCTTAGAAAATAATGCATTTCACGTTCTGCCTCATGAGTTCTCTTCACTCCGAGTTCAACTCATCACAACAAAGTTGAGGAAAGAAAGTAAAGCTATCCTGGCAATCTGAATTGGTGGTTAACTCTCTTCAAAATTTATTCCATATACCAGTGGCAAACTATGTTATGCTTATCTTGATGAACTCAACAACAACATTTAACCTAGTATAAATTTCGCTAGGACTCGAGGTTTGGGAAAGTCTTGTAGTATGCAGCTTAATTAGGAAATTTGTTTCCAAACTTATCTTGACGAACTCGATGTTGGGAATTCCATGATGTCATATTCAGTCTGTTGCTACATATTCTTAAGAACTTGGTAGATAGCAAGTAAAATTTTGCCATGACACGGTGAGGGCATCTTACAAATCTTACGAGATATGATTCTATGCTGGGGCAAAGTTGTACCTATTTTAGCATTTTTACATTTACATTTTTATGTTTTTTCATTCTAATCTTTTCATTTTCACGCAGACTAACAGGTATACATTAGTCACAATCTTGATTTTTATTTTCATTACTTCGCCTAAATTTTGTTTAACAAACACAGTAGGGAGAATAGTTGATTGCTTGTTTAATCCGTCAACTCAGTACTTTACATCCATCACTCCTTGTGATTTCTGTAAGTTGAGCTTATAATTAAAGATTACCATTTGCATTCGTAAGTAATCACAAACTATCATACAAAAGCAACATGACTCTTAGTTGCTTGCGTTGCAAGATTAATTATAAACGGTTGCATTCTTTCATTTTTAAAAAAGGATATCTTACAAGTTATACGTTGTCTTTAAACTCCTTGTTACTTGTATATGGTATACAAGAAATGAAGAAATTTGTACTTTTTTATTAATTTCCAAAATTCAAATCTAAATAACTTCAATACCTTGGCATACGGTCAAGCTCCATCATGTTTTCTGGTTGTTGACATTAAACTATAGCTTCTATAAAATGTCATAGAAGTGATTGAGTCAATGTCCTAAGCTTTGTGGATTAGGCAGAATTTAATTGTCATAGGCTTGTGAATTAGGCAGAATTTAATGTGAGTGACTTATTGTGTTAGAACTTAGAACTTAGGATTTGACTTCGCCTTCCTCTTTTTGTTCATTTTCTCCTCTTTTTGGGATCAGATCACTGGTTCTATTTTGAAAATACATAATTTCTTATGTCACACTTGAATTGATATGGTTAAAGACTAGCTTGTATTAGAACTTAAATAAGCATAATTTAAAGTGCGATTAAGTTAATCTCTTGTGAATGATTTCGATACAAGTATTTGATTTTAGATTCAAGCATGAATTTCTTCTTTAGGGTCCATGAAAAGCTCTTTTAATATTATGTGTTTGATTTAAAAACTATATAAGTAAAGAAGAGCAGAGGCAATAAATAAACCTATGATAATATTAATTAACAAAAATAATGAAAGTGCATTGATTTTACTACATACACGATTGATATAGTTATACACGTTCTTGTAAGAGTCTCTTAATATAAGAAGTTGCAAGTTTGAGTTACATCAAAAAGAGTTGTAACTTCTAACATGGCGTTTGATTCACCCGAAAGAGTAGATAAGAAATGAAAAGGTGATTCTTTAGTAATAGAATAGATGGAGAATAGAATATAACGTGTATTATTTAGTTCAGTTTATTCTTGAAAATTTCTAATAATGATGTGATGTCAATGTTTAGTTTGAAAACATAAATTTAAAATGATACTGAAATAATTAACAAAAAGATCAAAATATCCATTAGTCTCCACTAACTTCATTATTATTATTATTATAGCAAAGTAATTATGTAAATTTCTTGAGGATATTTTTGTTCAACAATTCTTATTTTTATTCCCAATAATAGATAAATATAGGGAGATCATGAGTTTACTTATACTCCAAACTTAAAGGAATAAGTAAACCCTTACAGGGTATTTAGTTCATCTATTGGAATAGAGAAAGAATAGAATAGTTATTCATAAGAATAGAATAGATGAGGAATAGAATGAAATATTTATTACTTAGTTTGGTATATTTCTAAGAATTTCTAATAAAGATATATGCCAATGTTTAGTTTAAAAATATAAATTTGTAACGACAAAGGAATAACTAATAAAAAGACCAAAATATCTATTATAGTCTCCACTAACTATATTATTATTATTATATTGTATATTATTATTATTATTATTATTATTATTATTATTATTATTATCATTATGATTATTATTTCCCTTATTATAATTATTTTCTTATTTAAGAGGAATAATAAATAAGAAAATTAATAATAATAATAATAATAATAATAATAATAATAATAATAATAATAATAATAATAATAATAAGAGGAAGAAAGATTGTCTTTACTATGCCAAGTTTCGCAAAATAGGTAAAGATAAGAGATGTATCTTTAGCAATTTCTCAAAATGTAGGAATAACTAAACTTGAGGTTAATTATTTTATATGTTATTTTTTAACCAAACAAAGGAATAATTATTTATCAGAAATATATTAGTAATAGAATAACTATTCCACTTAACCAGACAGGTCATTAGATTATATATGGTGTATGTTTTCTTCAACTAAACAAGGGAATAACCTGTTATCAAAACTAGATCAAGAATGGAATGGTAATTTGAGTCAACCAAATACTCCATAAAGTAGGGGTGTTCAAAAAAACCCGCGAACCTATGAACCGGACCTGAACCGCATGAACCAAACCTGTAAACAAGGTTAACCGAACCTGAGTTTAGGTTCGATTCGAACCGAACCTGAAAAATCAGGTTCATGGTTCATGTTAAGGTTTTTAATTTGCGGTTCTAGGTTTAAACCTGAACCTAGAATACTAAAAAAACTTATCATATATTTAGATATAATTTAAGAGGATAATAATAATAATACATTCACTAGCATTTACTATATTAATTCTTGAGTAAAAAAAAGAAGAAAAGGAAAAAAACTACTTTAATTCTATGTTATTAAATGTTAATCTTAAACATTGCTATTATAAGTAACAACTAATACATAACACTCAATACTTCTACTTCAAATAGT
>JAOSBM010000007.1:19034209-19046697 GCA_027568955.1 Erythroxylum tenue
TTAGGTTCAGGTTTAGGTTCAGGTTCGTGAAATTGTCGAACCTGACATTCAGGTTCATGTTCAGGTTATTTATGAGCGGGTCAGGTTATCCTACCATGAACACCCCTACCATAAAGGCACTTAATATTGACAAGAATGACTACTTGGAAGTAAAATCATATTAGAAAATATAAATATTAATTACATTAAATATATCATTTTGTTATATTAACTTGTAATTTATACAAAATGTGTAATTTATAAATTATATTGTATCAACTTATCCTTATTAAATAAAATTAAATAACCCAACTTTATAAATAACAACAATTAAAAATCTGCGAAGACGTTCGGTAATACACTGTTACTTCATTACTAACTGATAGAGGCTGATTTTAAAAGTAACTCACTTTGATCACAAAAACCATGAAAGGTCCCAATCATAATCATCTACGTCAACATATACATGCGACCTTTTCAGCAGGCAGGGAGAGAGTCGCCGCAAAGTGTGGGTACGTACGGATCGATTGAGATATTTATAACTTATAAGATTACGAAGATCAGAGGCGAACGCGATGATCATTATCGGACAGCTTTAAATCTTGCCTTTTGGTAGTTGCTACCGTATACAATTCTTCCACGTCACAATATTCATAGTTCATACTTCATAGTCATACCCATAGTCATAGGCCACGAGCGGTAGTCCCATCTCGTACATCACTGCGCACACGCGCGCATACGAATCCTCCTTTTTCACTTGCCAAAACACTAGAAAAAAAATTAAATGGGCACAATTGAGGAGACAAATTAAATGGGTTATAAATTATGAATTATAAATTAAATAGGTAATTTTACATCTAAATCTAAGAAATTTGTTATTAAATAAAAAATTAAGAATAAACACTAAAATAAAAATTTTAAATGACTAGGCTTTACTAAGGTCAAGGAAGGGTCATCAATTGTATACAATCTTTATTTTATAATTTTACAAAGAGGCTGTTTCTGTTATTTAAATATATATCCTTTCGGTTACAAAAGAGTGCCCTTTTATATTTGTCTAAACATAAATATGAACAACGTCTGTTCAGGTGGATCTAAGTGGTTGCGAGAGGTTGCTTATCATTTGTAAGAATGACAATGAGCAACCCATGGGGTTAGATTCAACTGTTTTTAATAGTCTAGCTTGTGAGTTAGACTCAAGCTCAGCCGACTTGAGACCCAATTGTTTTAAACAAAATAACGTCGTATTGCTTAAAAGGATTAGATCTTGGATAAGCCTTTTATCAAAATTTTTAAAGAATTTTTTAAACTAAAAATATATAATAACATTTTTTATTAATTTTAGATTTGAATTATTCAGACCTAGTTCAGCTTAAGGCCTAGCTATTTTAAGTAAAGCAACGTCGTTTTTGTTTAAAAGAATTAAGTCTTGGATAAGCCTAAGTCTAAATAATTTAAATCCAAAATCAATAAAAATATTATTTTATATTTTTAATTAATAAATTCTTTAAAAAATTTGATGAAGTTGCCCATTAGCCTACCATTATCATCCATACTCATTTGCAAAGTTGAGGATTTGAGTAGCGGTATCATGAATTACTTGAGAGATCTTTAATTTTGGATGCTAGACAATATTAATACATAAAATTTGCTGATGTTAATTTATCTAAAGATATTAATTAATTTTAGATTATTATAAATACTTTAGTTATAATAATTTGTTTAATATATATTTAAAAAATAAAATGTATATTAAAATTTCAATGTTAATGGATAATAATTAATAAATAGAATCCGTACAAAAACAAGTGAGAAAAGACATTTCTTGGTATTTTCAAAAATCGCACCTGTCACTCCACTCAAGTCCACCCAACATCCTAATTAATCCCAACTTTAAATGTAGAAAAATAAAAAAAGCTAAAACGACAATTGATTCTCTCCGTTTCGCCAGCTATATTCGACGTCGTTTTGCTCGACTGAAGCCTTTGTAGAGGTCGAAGATATCAACTGTAGCACTTGACACCTCACCCCTTGCAGTTTTATCGAAAAACAAAAGACGTTGAAGAGGGTTTTGTGGATAATTAGTTGAATGATAAGGGCATTTCGGGAAAATATTGGCTATATAAATGGGGCACTGGGTGTGCATATTTGGCGTCTGAAAATAAGGGCGAGCGTAGCAGTGGAGTTTTCCGTTATCCATCTTATCTCTCTCTCTACATTTAGCTTACCCTCTTTTGAAAACCCTCTTGCCACTTCAACGACCCAAATATTTTAATTGAACAAGTTAGGGTTTTCGCAATTTTTTGTTGTTGAAATTTGATTCCAATTGTCGCAGCCATGGTTTCCGATTCGATCACCCCCAACGCTTTCTTTCCTTCTGCACCGAAGGATTCTGGAAAGAAGAAAAGGGTGAGTTCTATTTCTCTTTTCCTTTGCTTTTGTTTTTCTTTCCCTATAAAATTTTACATTTTCAATAGATATTTACGTTTTTCATTTTTTTGAAATTTATTTATGGATTCTGTTTCCTTTTTCTTTTGTTTGTTTTGGGGATTTTTAGACGCACCGTTCTCAGAGACTGAAGCAGTGCAAGCTCGACGCTCGGCGTGAACAATGGCTTTCTCAAGGTGCGCGTGGCGATCGTTTTCACGTTTGGTTACGTGCGTTGGGTCTTTTGAAGAAGGTTTTGTTTTATTGTCGTAAAGTTGTATGCGACTTACTGGAAAGGTTGTTCTTTGTTTCATTTCAGGTGCAGTTAAGGAAAAGGGTAGCAAGGAGGACGCAAATGGTGCGCGCAATTCACCTCCTCCGCCGTGCAACAGCGAGAGAAAGAAGCCACTGCAGAATTTGGAGACAGGACAAAGAGGAGGGACCCATGAAGAAGAAAACGAAAAAGGATCTCTCCATCATGATTTTGATTCGGATTCTCCATCCAATAGTCCCACCGGCAGTAGTGTTCTTGGCGGTACCGGTTCTGGCAACAATTTTACGGGTTCTAGCAGCAGCAGTAGCAGCAGTGGTGGTTGGTGCTCAGGAAACATCACGGAGGAGGAGGAGGAAGATGAGGATGGTGATAATTGCTTGGAGGATTGGGAGGCTATGGCTGATGCTTTAGCTGCCACCGATGAAAGCAAACAAGAAATTCCAAATGATGGATTGTGTATGGAATCAGAGTCCTCTGAAGGGCAGCATGAACCTGTTGGTCGATTACAGTCTAGTTGTGGTAATTTTGGTTTTACTCATGAGAATGTGAAGCAGGAGTGCCCGGTACCACCACCAAGATCGGCACCTGGGAAAAGCAGGGCATGGAGGCCAGATGATGAGTTCCGTCCGCAGAGTTTACCTAATTTGTCCAAGCAGCGAAGCTTCCCTAAAACAGAGAGGCGCTATGGACAGGGAGGGCTACCCTGGGTCTGTTCCACTGCTGTTAATGTGCCTTCTTCATGTCCTATATGTTATGAGGATTTGGATGTCACTGACACAAGTTTCTTGCCCTGTTTGTGCGGGTTTCGGCTTTGCCTCTTCTGCCACAAGAGAATTATTGAGGAAGATGGGCGTTGTCCAGGCTGCAGGAAACCATATAAGCATGACCCTGTTGAGGCCGAGGCAAGTGCGTGGGGAGGTAGTCTGACCTTCAGGTTGGCTCGTTCTTGTAGCATGATTACCAGGTCGTAGAATCATACATGTGTCTTTTGGCGAATTATGTACTGTTGGGCGTTTCATCTGTCTCTCGACTATCGAGTGTTCTGTTTAGTGTTAGACTCTCAATTTAGTATACTTTTTAGATGTGGGGTATAGATGATTATGTCTTTTGGTACCAGGAGTAAGCTGCTTTTCCCTCGATGAGTTTGATTCTTATGTGTATGGCGCATATGCTGATGATGTAGAGAACTCATAAATGGTTGGTATGTGAATAGATAAGGCGGTATAGAAATTCAATACATAAAGTTGGTATCATATCATGTGATATCCCATTGTTTCTTTTACTCTGCACACGTTGCAGTCTATCCTCCTCATGTTAATTGCTATTTTGGAGATGGCATCTTTTTCAAGTTTTATAAACTCCTACAACCTAAATCATGTCACATGCAATAATCTTAAAGCTCATAATTCTTCCCCGTGGTATTATGTAACTGGATTCCGATGCTAATTTTTAGATTTCCTGGATCACAAGTGATTGGCTGTGTATGGAAAAGATGGGTTTTGAGGTGGGAGGGGTTGAACTAATAACAATAAAGGATACCTTCCCAGAGCTTCCATTTCCTTGCATTGACAAAGGTTCTCGTTCCATGAATTGTAGATAGTGAGAAGACATGCGACTTTGTATCTGGGCACAATGCAGCAGTTGTTGTAGTTGATGATGGATGATAGCATAAGTCATGACCGAGATGCTATGTCGTTCCCTCTTCTGTCCCCCTTAGGACTTGGATTTTTGGCTAAACTTAGTAGAAAATCTTGGTTGTTTACTGCGTTATGTTTCAGGTTTGTGAACAAAGGTTATGGTGTCTCTAATACTTGAACTAAAAAAATACTCTTCTCATCTATTTATTCCCAGTGAAGCTTCTGATTACTTGTAAGGATCTCTTTGGCCCTCCTCTTCAAAAGTTCTCTTACATTAACAATTTGGAAAGGAGATTTTAAATGTCTATATTCTCATCATAAGCACTACCTAAAAATTTCCAGTTTCCATGATTTTGGAGTGAAGGACTTCTGGTTTCCACATTTTACAAGCATTCTTTATGTTGTAGTGAGGTGCAGGGACGGGGTATACGAGGTTTGAAATGCAGCATTTGGTTGTAGACATGGCAGTTTTCGTTAGATTACGCTGTATTAACCTGATTCCCTTACTATAATGTTGACATAAGTTTGTGCATTATCTCTATTGGTGTATTGGCTCATAGAATACTAAGATTTTCATGGTGCTCTGCCATTTTTTTTCTCTGTCTTCTCTCATAGAGGTGCAACAAGTCATATATTCTTGGATTTCTTGTTATAATTTTTGCATATCTAGTCTTCCCACAAAGTGTTGGAAAATCTTTTAAAAGAAGCTGCTGAAGTTGGGACCAGAAATTCAGACTCTGTTTTAAAAGAGGATTCGAGAATCTGCATACGTGATGTAAACCTTTTATGATGGTTTGCACCAGAAAGGCCTATGTAAATTAGTGAATACTTCAAGCTTGAATTCCTTTTATATGCGAATGTGCAGCTGATCTAACTACTTGCTGTACAAAATATGATTATTTCCTTTTTATCTTTTATTTCTTCTGCTTTTGATGCCAGTCTATCTACGACATTTCAATCTATGTTTCACATCTCTATGTTATTGACATGTCTATGTTACTGGCTTGTGCACTTCTAATTGTTATTAATGATTGGGCTGGAGACAATTTTTATGTTTAAGATTGATGCTCTGGCGGGGAAGTGTTCTTTAGATATGCCTGTGGTTGTCGCAGTATCTCAACCGGGTTTGCCTATTGCTTTGGCCGAGTTCCATGAGATATCTAATGACAATTTTTATGTTTAAGATTGATGCTCTGGCGGGGAAGTGTTCTTTAGATATGCCTGTGGTTGTCGCAGTATCTCAACCGGGTTTGCCTATTGCTTTGGCCGAGTTCCATGAGATATCTAATGTAGAAAATAAAAACATTCCATGAGATATCTAATGTAGTCTCTTGCACACTTAGAGGAGTTTAGATTTACTTTTGTTTTTTTTAATTGTTAATGTTTTTTTTTCTGTTTTTACTTTCTATTTTTATAATAAAAATAAAATTTGTTTGATTGTATTGCCGTCACATTTTTATTACTGACAATAATTACTAAAATACTAAAGTGTTTCACCATATGTCATTATAATAATTAAGTTGATGTTTCTGTCAAATAAGCTACATAGTAGCACTAAACACATTGTAATTGGTGAAGCAATATACCACTACTAGCATTGAGGCATTACCATCAACCTCTAATAATTTCACAATGAAGTCTAGAGATACACGATTGCTCTAGAATAGGTAGAAGTTGCAACAATTTGACTTTCTTTTATCTTTCCATTTTATCTTGTTAGTACACCAAATATGTTCTACAATATACTTCATTGTCCTGCCCTATGAGGTCATAAATAGGAATGTGACAATAGTGCCATTGTTTGATTCATTCTTGGATGTGTTGTCCACTATGCATAATGTGATTCCTGCATAAGTTCCTTATAAAGTCCTCCAATTTTTTTTAAAAATATTTTGACAACTTTGCTATGAAAAAGTCCATCATTAAGCCAATATTGTTAATGCAATCATGCACTTCCTGCACCAAATGATAATAGTTAGCATCAAGCTTACAACTTTATTGAATTATGCCCATTAAGTCTACTTTAATTCTTGACAAGTTGCAATAGGCAGCCAATATTTCCATCATACTAAAGGCATTCACTACTTGGTTACACTTTCCTAATTTGTGCTAACAAGTGAAATCATATTCAATTAAGAACTCCTACCATCTTACTTGCTTATGTATAGTTTCTTATGTACATTTAAAAAGGTGTTCGTCACATTATCAATTTGGACCTCAAAATTTGGTTCTATTTAGACATGCCACACTCGTAAATAGTCTAGCATAACAACCATATCCTTTTGATAGGCAGAGTATCTCTATTTGGTAGTATTTAGTTTTCTACTTTTAAAGGTCCCTATTGAATCAAAACTTCATCAATAGCTTAATTTGAGCCATCATTGTAAACTTCAAATGGTATCAACTTCTCAAAGACATCCACTTAGTTGATTGACCAACAACTAAATTAACTTTCAATGAATTTCCAATAGTAATTCCCATTTCTAAAGAACAATGACAATTCCAACTCCTTGTTATGGCTTAACCACTTATTAACGGATTGTAATTTCTTTGGGTCCATCCGAACTTGGTTTTTATTCACTAAGTATTCAAAAAATTTGATTTCCAACATTACAAATTCACACATTTCCATCTTCATATACAATCGGCTCTTAATTCTAACATTTGTTATAATTGAACTACATGTTCTTCCATGGATTTGCTATGTACCACAATGTCATCAAGATACACCACCATAAACTCATATAACACATCATCATTAGATTAAATAAAAAATGTGGCAGGAGTATTGGTTAAGCTGATAGGCATGACCTAAACTTTGTAAGCACCATACTAAGTTACGCATGTTCATATTGTCTTTGACTCATCTCCTTCCATAATTCTCACTTTTCAATACCCTAAATGAATATCCAACTTTGTGAAGATGGAAGTCTTGCTTAATCTATCCATCAAATCCTACATAAATAGAATAGGGAACTTATGTTTTATGGTTACCCTATTTAACACCATATAATTGACATGCATTTGTAAAGTGTAATCTAATTTCTTTTAAAAAAGGATAAGAGCATCGTAAGAAGGTTTAAAGGGCTGAACATACTTTGCTTCTAATATTTTTCCGAACTTTTTTTGTAATTCCTTCAATTCTAGCAAGTACATTTGCTATGGATCATATTAGAGGGAGCAACACCATGTTCTAATTTGATATTATGGTCGATTTCTCTCCATAAAGGTAGTTCTTTAAGAAACTCTATTGGTATTACATCCCGATCTTATTCTAATAATTGTAAAATAGCATCTAGCACCTCTAGGACCTTAACCATGAAAACAAGGTAGGTGTTCTCTCTATGCCTTAACCGAGTGTTTACCAGCATCATCAAGATGACAAAGGATTTTCCACTGCTCCCTTTTCCACTAAGAGTATTGCTTCTAAAATAACGAGTTTGTTTTTCATCACACATAATTCTAGCAATACGGGGTTGTCTCACTACTTTGTGTTATCAAAGAAAGTATATACCAAAAATTACATTAAATTCATTAAATAGTATGGCCATCATATTGATCTTTTTAGAACCTTCACACTGATAAAAACATTATAGGCCATTCTAGCAACATCCATGGCTTTTACATTCACTATTTTCAATCAGTTTGTGCTCTTGATGACCTTCAATCTGAACTTGGTAACTAATATGTCCATAATGAATGTATGCATGGCATAAATGTTAACCATCACCACGATAGCTGCACCATTTATTCAGAATGATAAGTTGAACAATGAAGCATGAGCAATACTAATCTCACTTAATAGAGTGGTTAACATTTGTAACAAATTCATCAACCTTGGTTTCATACTTAACCACCATAACATAGAGCTTCTCTTTTCAAACATTTAGAAATAAAATGAGGTTTATTGTAAATGAAGCAATGAGTGTTCTTGTTGTTCTTCTTCTACCTATTAGAGGACTATTCATTCTTAATTTTTTTTAAGATTTGAGAGTATATTTTCTACATTATTTGTTTATAAGTGTACATGAGAGTTAATTATATACATATTAATGTAACAATTAAAAAGGAAATAAAAATAATGAGATTCCACCATCATGTGATATCCTAATAAGATAATCATATACCATGATTATGAGATATTATAACAAAATTAGAAATCCTAAAAAGACACAAAATTATAAAGTAGTTACATTTTTCACACTTTCCCTCAAACTAGTGAATAGGTATTTTCCATTCTCAACTTGGATATAGTATTCTCAAAATTTAATCTACTAAGTCCATTAGTAAGTACATCAATAAGTTAATACTTTGTAACCATAAAAGGTGTGCCAACAAAACCATTCTTTAATTTTTTTTCAATAAGTATTTGTCGACTTTACTATGTTTCATTTAATCATATTGTATTTGATTATGAGCTATACTAATTGCAAATTTATTTTCATAATAGAGTGTAATTAGACCATCCCACTTAATTTCTAAGTCTTTTAAGATACTTTTCAACCAAAGTAGTTCACACAAACCTTTATCCATTATTCAAAATTTTGCCTCTAAGTTCCATGTTCACAAGGTTCCTAGTAAGGTGAAATATCCCAAAGTTGATCTCCAGCTAACTATTGATCTTCTATAATCAACATTTGTATATGCTCAAATATTAGACTTTAGTTTCTCTTTAAAAAAAACCTTTCTGAGTGTCCTTTTAAAATTTTGTAATACTTGGTGAGTTACTTGCAAATAAACTTACTTCAAGCTATATATGAAATGCCTTATCATACTCACTATATATATTATATTTGGTCATATGTGATACAAATAAATGAGCCATCTTACAAGGCATTGATATGTTTACTTATCTACTACAACATCCTCCTTTGTCTTTCTAAGTTTAATATTCAAATCTATCTGAGTACCTATTGGTTTGCAAGTTATCTTGCTTATTTCTCTCAGGAGACTAATAATATGCATTTATTGAGAGGTAATAAAGTGAACTTCAATGTCAAGGAGATATTTCAACCCTCCTAATTCTTTGATCTAAAAAATCCTTAGCCAAATAATTACGTATACACTCCTTTTCTATATTGTTATCCCCTGTCACTATTATATCATTAATATATACTAAAAAATTTTGTGATTCCCACTAAAGGTGAGTGCCTGATGAACAATATATGATTCCCCTTAACTCTGTCAATACCCCAAAACTATCATTACTTTTGTAAATCTTACAAACTATACCCGTGGTGTCTATTTTTCAATCTATATAAGACTTCAACTTACAAATAGTTTGAGCAACTAAATTATTAATGTAACTTGGTAGCACTATTATGTAGATTTCTTCCTTAAGTTCCCCATAAAAAATGCATGCTTGACATTAAATGTTGCAATTTTTAACCATAGTTAGCTATTAAAGATAAGGGAGCTCACATACTTCATCTTTTTAATTAGAGCAAAAGTCTTTAGGTAGTCAATTTCATAAGTTTGGGTATAGCCTTTATCCACCAATTTTGCCTTATATCTTTCAACTAATCCATCTGCCTTATATTTTAATGTGTAAACTCATTTATAACCCAAAAGTTTCTTCCCAATTAGGAGCTGCACTAACTACTAAGTTTTATTTATTTTTTCAATGCCTTTATTTTCATATTCATATCTTATTTCTATTTATTATTGATTAAAGCCTCAAATTGGAATTTAAGAATAACAATAGCTTTTAAGCTAACAAGGGAGGCTTAATGAGATGATTAAAAGTTTTTGAGAGAAAGGAAATGAATAAGAGGATATAATGGTCATTTGATAAATTCCCTAGTTCATGTATAATAGCAAAAGGAATATTTCAATCATTATTTTTCAATTGAGATTCAATTTCACTGGGTAAAGAAAGTTTCAAATATTGTTATCTCATTCTCTTTTTTTTCAAAAGAAAATTATTATCTCATTCTCAAGATTTGGGTTGAAGTCTTGGATTTGCATAAACAGGAATAATCATCTTCTTACTTGGATATATCTTGCCAAATCGTATATTCTCAGGGGTGTAATATGTGTTTTCTTATTGATTTTAAGGTATAGGTTTAAATATACATTTAGAGGAAGATGATAGATGAAGCAAGAAGAAATCTCTAAGATCCCCTTTGTTCCTTTCTTGTATTGTTGAATTCTCCCTTAGGAGTGATGGAATAAGACTTATGTCACTGAAAGTAACATTTGTGAGACATAAAACTTTTCTGACAAAGGGTTGTAACAGTTATGTCTTTCTTGAGTTGAAAAGTCACCCGCAAATATATATTTTAAAGTCTTTGTATATAATTTTCATGATTTTGGCTATAAATATGCATAAATGACACATACCTAAGTAACCTAGAAATAAGGTTTCTTGTAGCTTATAGATCAAGATAGAGTATCGAGAGGATTTCTATTGGACTCTTTAATCCTAAAACTCTTGAAGGCAAATGGTGTATAAGATGAGTAGCTATGAGTATTGCTTCCTCCCAAAAAAACTCAGGTACACCATTTTAGAAAAGAAGGCTTGGGTTTAGGATAATTCATAGTGGTGACCATTATTTTCTTTTTGCTACTCTATTTTATTGTAAGGTATTCACGTAAGATGAGTTCTGTATAATTCCTTTTTTTTTTATGGAGTTAGGATTTAATTGAAATACTCCCTAATATCAATAGACCTAAATCTTTTGATGTCAACCCTGTATTGATTTTTAATTATGGAATCAAAATTTGGGAGGATGGTACTAATAACAAATTTGTGTTTAAGTAAAAATATCTAAATGGCATGAGTACATTTATCAATAAAAGAAATAAACTATTTTACTTCAAAAATATTAGAAACAATAAAAGGACCTCGATTATCATTGTGAATGAGATAAAAAGGGATAGAACTTCTTTGGTTCTTAGTTGAAAAAGACTACAATAGCAAAGCCAAATTTTCTCTTTATTACATAAAAAGAGAGTGATATAAAATGTACTTAATGTTACTTGATAGGTTCAATTTTTAAGGTGGTAAAGGCCATCATATGCTCTACCATGTCCAATTATCTAAAAATCCTTGCTTTGAAATAAATAATAATTATGATAAACAGTCATATAACAATTCTAATCTCGAGTAAATAACCCCAAATATCATTGTGAATGAGATAAAAGGGATAAAACTTATTTGAATACTAATTGGAAAAGATACATGTTTTTGTTTGATAAGTTCAAATATTTCACAATAAAAATCATCAATATTTAAACCTTTAAATAAAGAAGGAAACAAAATTTTAATGGTTCTAAAGGATAGATGTTTAAGTTAACAATAGCAAAGACAAAATTTCTCTTTATTAGATGAAAAAAAGAGTGAGATAAATTGTCTTTAATCGTGCTTAATAGTTTCAATTCAACCTATTAGAAGTAATCATATACTTTACCATGTCCAATCATATTCTCTAAATCCTTACCTTGAAATACACAATAATTACACTAAAAATAATATAACAATTCAAAGCTTAAGTGAGTTAGTGATAGAGATCATATTTGTAGATAATTTATATAAAAATATTTAAGGTTATTAATGGACTGATCTTTGCATCCCTTATGCCTGCTAAGATGGTTAATGAACCATTAGCTAGCTATTTTTCTATTGCTTAGACATGGTAAATATGTTTAAAAAAAGTGTGATGAGTGGGTGATATAGTTAGTAGCTTTTGAATCCATAATCCAAAAGTTGGAAAAAGTTACTCTAAAGACACTTTTTAAAGCAAGTTAGTTTACAATTAATATTTTAATAATAACAAGCATAAATCCTACTAATGAGTTTGGTATCTTTAAGAGAAACTTTATAAGAATAATATGAAACCATGCATAACTCAAGAAGACACTTCGTGAAGTTGATAAAAGAAGAGATGAAGTCTGCAACTTATAAAACAAAGATTTGGTCATGCAAAAAAGAAGAATAAGAAACGTTAATGTCATTTTGTAAGCTTGGTAATCTTAAAGGCTAAACATGAATAAACTGTTGGGCCCCGAACCTTTTTGATTAATTGAGGAATTGTTCATGATTATTCATGAACAAAGCAAGAAAAATTCATGAATTTGAAATGAATGGGAAAGCATGGTTTAGATACAAGATGGATTAAATGTGGAATATTAGAAGTTAAAAGCTGGAAAATGTAAGTTCATTGAGCATG
>JAOSBM010000007.1:19081110-19091858 GCA_027568955.1 Erythroxylum tenue
TCTCAATTGTATTGTATTTATTCAACATTATCAATACAGAAAAAGTATCTTAATCGATCATATCCCAGTCTTTACAGTTCCATCTTCTTCTTTACATCTTAGTCAATGTTCTGAAAATTTAGGTTTTCATTAAATACGTAACAAAGTGATGCTTAGCGCGGAATGGCAAGGAGTCATGGCAGCTTCAAGTGAAGTACGTACGTCGTTCACTTAGTTGAGTTTAAGCTCATTAATTCAGGTGTTTCCAATTTGTACCATTCATCGTAATTTGATGAGAAGTAAAATTCCTTTGCTTGTTTGACATGCTTTGTTTGCATGAAAATCGAGATACCGATCACTACCTAACCTTCCTTGTCCACCAGAAAAAGGAAATGTTTTTTCTTTATCACTTTTTGTAACTTGACATAAGAGAGAAATGGAGAATTATATTCTTGATTCAATTCATAAATGAAGTCTCAGTATCACTGGTCATGGTAGTTTCTTTATCCTCCATTTGTTTGTGGAAGTTACATTTTTTCTGTTTCAATGTCGAGGAAAGCTTACTTACAAATAAGCACCAAATCGCAGAAAACCCAGTAAACTTACTACCCATTTGAAAAAGATTAAATGTGATTGTATTTCTCAATATTAACAAATTTTTTAAGGTCAATTTGATCTAACTCTACTCAAAAATCATCATCTGACTCACTACAAGATGCTGACCTAGATCTGTCTAGCAGTAAATGTAGACGGAAGTCAGCAAATCTGTCTGAAATCCTTACTGCCTGGGGAGATGATCCTATACTCGTCGCTGAATCCTTCTTTTCCAGCTTCTTGGAGATGTCTACCAGGACTCTGTCAACCATTTCAAGGAAATCTTTAACAATAATAAACAGTTGAAGTGGGGATGCTCCAGTGTGCTTGGGAGCTCCTGCTTGATAGTATTCCGTTGTTCTCTTCACAAACTCCATAACCTTTGCTTGCTCTTCTTTCATCAACTTGAGTTCACCACCACACTTCTCTAAAAATCCGTTCATTTCTCCAAAAAACTGACCTGCCTCTTCATCCTTGGCGCAGGGTGAGATGAGCAACTGAATTTCTTCAAGACGGGTCGATAAAGAGGAGAATGTGCTGGTGAAACTGTCATATTCTATGCTTGCTGCTTTCTTTACATTGGCAAAATCAACCTTCAATCTCTCCAAAATAGGCAATCCAAGCAGCAAGTACTCCTTCTTTCTTTCTTCTGTTGTCATGGACTCTAAGTTCAGATTGGTGTTAAATGGTCTTTGACTTCCTAGTTTGTCAGGAACTTGGCTCGGATTCAGAGCAAGGCGTCTACCTTCCGACCGAGCTACTTGTTCAACAACGAAGTGAAGTAGAGTAATCTTTCCATCGGTGCTTTTAATGTCAGAAAGTTTTCTAAGAGCAGTAAGATCAAAACCTTGTGCATTACCTCTGGATGTTCCAGCATTCATTCTATTGCCAGCCTTGAGAATGGCCTCAAGAAGCTTTAAGAATAGACCACGAGTTCTAAGCTCCTGGCAACCCAGATGAAATGCTTCCAACGACTCGTTGAATTGGAGAATTTCTGAATCATAGTTTGATCTGAAGAGCATAGAATTGACTCTAATGAATGCTGAAGGGATGTTCTTCAGTATGTAGTGTAGGAAAGATTCAGCATCTGCAAGTTTATCCGGATCACCATTGTATTGGATTATCTTGACCATTTCATCTTCTGTTGGGGAGATTCTGGCAAGCTTTTCAAGAATATCAGTCATCAATCCATGGCCATCAACAAGGGCATCAAGAATGTCTCTGCGAGAACTCGCTAAAGATTTTATCACAATAGCTGTGTTCTGAGACCTCCTTGGCTCAAGTATGAAAAGCTTTGCAGTTGGTGCAGGGTAAGGACTACTGGCCTTTGATGAGGTTACATCTTTTTGAAGAGGATTGAAAGTTGCAGTTGTGTATCTAAACAAGGCTTCCATGGCTTCCTCGTCATCAAATCTGCACATACAATGAATAAAAACCACATATTATTGCACATCTACTCGTCCTATCAGAGGTGACAAGAATACCGCAATATCTGACAAATTAAATTAAACTTCCAAGCAGAAAATCAAACCTGAGAGAGCCCTGGTTGATTATTTCCCAGACTACAGAATGTTCAGCATTACTAGCCATAATTTTATCCCAGTGCAAAGGCTTCAGCTTTGTGGGGACTATGGTAATGTCCTTGGTTCTCTCCTCTGCTGAAGCCAATGCCTTGTCTTTGCTATTTGGTGCTTTCCCTTTAGGTGCCAGCGGAGGCTTTAGTGCTGACACCATCGCAGTTGAGCTTTTTGGTGAAAGTTGTGATGCAAATTCTTTCTTCTTAGCCATTAATGGTGGAGGTGGGGGTGGTGGCTGAGGAGGGGATGGCGGTGTTAATGACTCTTTCACTATATTTGATGGTCCTAATGGTAGTGGTGGTGGCTGAGGAGGGGACGGCGGTGTTAATGACTCTTTCACTATATTTGATGGTCCTAATGGTAGTGGTGGAGGAGGAGGAGGTGGTGGCGGCAATGCCGGTAGTGGCAGATGCTCCCGCGGAGGGGAACGATATGGTGACCACATTAGCTGTACTGATGGTGACTGAGGACTAGAATCATGCGGAAATATATCTGCAACATTCTTCTGCTTTCTAGCCTTACCTCTTCTAGCTACTTCCATTCCCACTCCTTTTCCCTTTTTCTCATTGCCATGTTTTTTTGCTTCTTCATTTCCATGATTAGATTTCAACTTTGTGAAAGCAGTTTTGAGTCTTCCTCCGTCAGAATCTTTGATATAGAGAACGTCTTGACCATCTTCATTAACAATCACTCCTTTAACCTTCTTACCAACTTTTCTCGACCCTTCTGTAATCACAATACTCTCTCCTTGAAAACTGATTTCTGTTCTCGTTTTCTGTTGGTTTCTAATGTATCTCTTGTACAGAAAGAAAAGGATTCCAGCTATGATCAGAGTGATTGCAGCTGTTGCAAGAACTGCCCCGACAATTTTCTGATTTGACGAAGATGATCTTCGTAGCATTGGTTTTTCCTGATCTTCAACAGAAGAGCTAGAATTCTCATCAGCTAAACGCCTTGATACTCTTGCAGATACATTACCAAATTCATTGGAAGCTTCATTCTTCTGCAGTATAGGTTGTTCTTCTTCAACAAAAGAGAAGGAACGAGCAGCACATGAAAGAAACACCAGGATAATGATTGCACAGAGCCAGGTTTGACAATGAACCATCTAGCTGGTGTGAACCCGCAAGTTGCGGAGAGAAGTCAAAAATGACAAGTTTTTTTCTAGTCCCTGTTGTTACGCTGATGCCGCTTTTGAGCCAATTCCTCTCTATGTTCTATTTTTTGTTATTAGCCGACAGTTCCAATGCTGTCGTTGGAAAACTTTGTAGGACTCATCCAAGTTTTTCCACTCCTGACGTGACAAAATTTGCCCATTTGCCAGATTTTGATTATTCTGCCGTCCCCATTATATTACAAACATGGTTTCATCAAATTGAAGTTCTTATACACATCATCACATATGGATTTGCGGTTATCTTCTTTTACTGCTAAAATTCGTTAAGATCAGAGTCAGATATTAGAACTATAATAATGGCTTCTAAGAAGTTTTCAAGTTACTTAGCAGCTGACTTATGGCAACAATGTCTTGGAAAAGAATCTACTGGGATTCAATTCACAACGGAATTATGCTTATGTTATCCTATATTCTGTCTTCACATCAATAAAACCGAGCGTCATAACCTTTTCTTTTGTATTTTATCAAAATTTTACTGCACTAACTTAATATAAATTAATAACAGCTCTTATTTTTTGGAACTTCTAGAAATCTACGAGTATGGTCTTGCTGCTACTATGAAATCAGCGATACTTGATGCAGATTCAGTTGTTGATGCACTCACCAACAAACAGTTTTTGATAGCTTTCCCATTCCAGAACACATCAAACAGGAAATAAAAATCACTCAGCTAGATGAAGAGGACGATGGACTTATATGAAAGCACTCTAGCATAGGAAAGTTCACAAACACAACGTGCAGAAGATTCTTGACAGGCAGATCAGACTATATCCCACAGGCCAATGTACTCAAACACCATAATCCTCGAGCATCAACAATGTTGTGGATGGTTACGAAGAACAAGCTCCAAACAACTGACAAAATAATTAAATATCTGCAGATTCCCAATTGGTGTACATTATGCAAAACATCTGAGGAGAACATGCAGCACCTGATCTTTCTTTGTGATTTCACCAAAGAAAGTTGGAACACAGTATTTATCTCACGTCATATCCATAATGCTCCTAATAGCTGGAATGAGATTGTCAATTGGTGTAGCACAGTTTGGCTTACCAACAAAACTAAAAGGTGATGCTTCTGTGTGATCTTAACCTTTATTATGGCTACTGTTTGGGATGAAAGAAACAGAAGATTATTCCAAAATATAGAGAAAAGAAAGGTTACACATCAACCTATTCAAGGACAAGTATGGTGATATATTTTTTGTGGGCCATTTTTTTAGATATGCATCCTACCTGATAAATGAGGTTCAAAAGTATAAAAAATCAAGTTGAGAGCGCTACCTAGATGACAATGTTTGGGAGTTTTTAGAGCTAGACGATGATGTTTAGGAATTTTCTAAATGTTGTTGTCCAGTTTAAACATCATAATCCTTGATCCACACTTCTGATCTTCTTTGTTCCTTTGGCAATTCTCGACGCTTATCTTCTCGTCTGTTCTTCTTTATTTCTCTAGCAATACTTGATGCTTGTCTTCTCTTTTGTTCTTCTCTATTCCTCTGGCAATCCTTGACGTTTGTCTTCTCATTTCTTCTTCTTTGTTCCTTTAGAAATCCTTGACAATTGTCTTCTTATATGTTCTTCTTTGTTCCTCTGATAATCCTTGATGCTTGTCTTCTCTATTGTTAGGTGTGGTGCACAGCCCATCTCGATCGTGTATGTTAACTCACAGCATATGTTAGTTATTGTTTTAATTAATTTTGATTTTTTTTAAGTTAGGTGGACGAGACATTGTAGCCCTTTTGTCTAGAGTAGAGGAATCTTTACAGGTATATGTGTTTTACATATATTTGTGTTTGGTTCTTTATCAATAATTTGAATATAAAAAGGTTGATCTATATGCATTCTTTAATGTTGTCAATAGTTTGAATTAAAAAAAATGGACAGTGGGGTTTTGTATTGCACTATCTTTTATCTTCTTTGCAATCTATGATAAGGAAAGTTAGGGCAAAATTGGTGTTGGACATATAAAGTAAATGGGAGGGTTGCCATTAAACAAGATATCCTTGTGTGATATTGCATATTATTAAATGAGGAACTTATGAGCTATTTTATAGGCTATTTGTTTGCTGTTTTATATGGAAGTTTATGAATTTAAAATATGTTTGGGGTAATTTTTAGTTAAAAAATGAGATATATATAAATCACTCAAGTAATAACAGTCTTATATGTCTGTTTAATATGTAATATTCTTAAACATGTATATCATTATTTACTTGCCATTTTTAAGGTTATAATAACTTAATATGGAAGCCTGAAATTATATTATGATAGATACTTTAAGAATCATTTTGAGTTGAGTTATGAGGTTGGCTTACACTCAACATCAGAGAAGCTTTAAATACATATGACAATGTATTTAATTTAATGAAAGTTGTATTTGACTAATTGATCTTTTGAAAATACGTAGGATAATTAAGGTGCATGTTACACATAAGTTTGACATTTTAATGATGGCTTTTACAGTTTTTGCCATAATAGGTAATGATGGGGATTTAGCCTCTAATAAGGATGTGCATGATGATGAAGCTAATATAAATAATGTCGAAGAAGAGTGTAGTAATGATAAGGATGTGGGCACTGATGAGAACGTTGTGCATGATGAAGTTGAAGATGATAATGAAGCTAAAGAAGCATAAAAATACATATGATATGTTAATTCTAGATGACCACTAATTAATAGAGATTGGTTTTAGTGACTATTTTCATTGATAGTGATGAGTACACTAATGGAGAGGAGCCTAAGGAGTCAATTAGAAGACCTAGTATAAGTGTTAGACATGAACCAGGTGGGGGTACATCATATTAGATATAGAGTATGGAATTTGACAACGTGAAATAGGTTAAAGATATTATTAATTATTCAATAGAAATAAGGTTTAATGTTAAATGGAAAAAATGAATCCAAGCATATTAGAATAAGACACATTGAAAGATGTAAGTGGAACTATATGTAGCCTATGATAATAAGTACAAATATTCCAAAATTAAGACATATAGTCAAACAATGCTTCATAATAAACAAGCATAAGATGATATCAACAATGTTTTTTAGTAGACACTTTAGGGACATAATTATAGAAAATACTAGCATAACCTCAGCTAAAATGATTAAAGTATGTTGGGAAAAGTTGAACATATTTGTGAATTCAACTATATACAGGATTGCAAATAAGAAGTTAAGGAAAGAGAAAGTATTAGAATATGCTCATGAACATTCCAAGTTATAAGGATCCAACAGTGGAACTGCAATTGTCAAGGAATCAAGAAACATTAAAGGTTATATATTTGTTTTATACCTATGAAAGAAGGATGGAGACACTGTTAAGTTTGAAATGGGCCTACGGGCCCACACGAGGAGGAACATTAGACCACACACAAGCCAAAGAACGATTTTATCCTAAAATCAATAGGAAATAAGTGGAGTAGCCCACTAAGCTTATAAGTTAGTCTTCTTTCCCCTCTTTTTTTTTATTGAAGTTGAAAATACTGATTCATAGAGTTAATTTATTTGCTGATTTGGAGTTAGTACATAGGGATGGAGTCATGATAATATCTGACATGCAAAAGGTACATAAATGTATCCTTTGGTTTATTTGTTATGTGATATGTTATTGCCTACATTATTTGACTTGTGTATCCAAGGATTAATAAAAGCTATTGAGACTATATTACCAAATGCATTTCATAGAATGTATGCCAAACATATTTACCATAATTGGCATAGACATTGGAGTGGTAAAAATTCAAGGAGGCAATTTTGGGCACATGCATGATCTATATATGTTGAAGACTTCAATAAGAAATTTAAAAAAAATAGACAAAATTAAGTTTAGGTGTTCTTTTGCATTACTTGAATATCCATAAAACATGCAGCACCTGATCTTTCTTTGTGATTTCACCAAAGAAAGTTGGAACACACTATTTATCTTACGTCATATCCATAATGCTCCTAATAGCTGGAATGAGATTGTCAATTGGTGTAGCATAGTTTGGCTTACCAACAAAACTAAAAGGTGATGCTTCTGTGTGTTCTTAACCTTGATTATGGCTACTATTTGGGATGAAAGAAACAGAAGATTATTCCAAAATATAGAGAAAAGAAAGGAGAACTTTCGCAGAGAACTCTTATAACAAATCAGGTTACACATCAACCTATTCAAGGACAAGTATGGTGATATATTTTTTGTGGGCCATTTTTTTGAGCACAGATCCTCTGTCCCAAAAAATGTGTACCTACTATGTCCCATTAGATCCAAGCCCTCTATTTATGTGGGACTCATATAAATAAAAGGCTTGGATCTAATGGGACAGAGTAGGTACACATTTTTTGGGACAGAGGATCTCATGCCCATTTTTTTAGATATGCATCCTACCTGATAAATGAGGTTCAAAAGTATAAAGAATCAAGTTGAGAGTGCTACCTAGATGACATTGTTTGGAAGTTTTTAGAGCTAGACGATGATGTTCAGGAATTTTCTAAATGTGTTGTCCAGTTTAAACATCATAATCCTTGATCCTCACTTCTTATCTTCTTTGTTCCTTTGGCAATTCTCGGCGCTTAACTTCTCGTCTGTTCTTCTTTATTTCTCTACCAATACTTGATGCTTGTATTCTCTTTTGTTCTTCTTTGTTCCTCTGGCAATCCTTGACGTTTGTCTTCTCATTTCTTCTTCTTTGTTCCTTTAGAAATCCTTGACAATTGTCTTCTTATATGTTCTTCTTTGTTCCTCTGATAATCCTTGATGCTTGTCTTCTCTATTGTTGAGTCAGGATCCTTTGTCCATTTTATCCTGTTCCTATCCTGTCCCATATAAATAGATGGCTGAGATTCATAGGACAGGATAGGAACAGGATAAAATGAACAGAAGATCTCGTCCCTTCTATTGTTAGGTGTGGTGCACAACCCATCTCGATCATGTATGTTAACTCAAAACATATGTTAGTTATTGTTTTAATTAATTTTGATTTTTTAAATTTAGGTGAAGGAGACATTGTAGCCTTTTGTCTAGTTTAGAGGAATCTTACAGGCATATGTGTTTTACATATATTTGTGTTTGGTTCTTTATCAATAATTTGAATTTAAAAAGGTTAATCTATAAGCATTCTTTAATTTTGTCAATAATTTGAATTAAAAAAGGAAAGTGGGGATTTGTAATGCACTATCTTTTATCTTCTTTGCAATCTATGATATAGGGCAAAATTGGTGTTGAACATATAAAGTAAATGGGAGGGTGTTGCCATTAAACAAGATATCCTTGTGTGATCTTGCATGTTATTAAATAAGAAACTTATGAGCTATTTTATAAGCTATTTGTTTGCTATTTTATATGCAGCTTTATGAATTTAAAATATGTTTGGGGTAATTTTTAGCTAAAAATGAGATATAAATCACTTAAGTAATAACAGTCTTGTATATGTGTTTGTATAAGTAATATTCTTAAATATGTATATCGCTATTTACTTGCCATTTTTAAGGCTATAATAACTTAATATGGAAGCTTGAAATTATATTGTGATAGATACTTTAAGAATGATTTTGAGTTGAGTTATGAGGTTGGCTTACACTCAACATTAGTGAGGCTTTAAATACATATGACAATGTATTTAATTTAATGAAAGTTGTATTAGATTAATTGATCTTTTGATAATATGTAGGATAATTAAGGTGCCCGTTACACAAGATTGACATTTTAATGATGACTCTTATAATTTTTGTTATAATAGGAAATAATGGGGATTTAGCCTCTATTAAGGATGTGCATGATGATGAAGCTAATATAAATAATTTTGAAGAAGAGTGTAGTAATGATAAGGATGTGGGCACCGATGAGAATGCTGTGCATGATGAAGTTGAAGATGATAATGAAGCTAAAGGAGCATAAAATACATATGATGTGTTAATTCTAGATGACCACCAATTAATATAGATTGATTTTAGTGACTATTTTCATTGATAGTGATGAGTACACTAATGGAGAGGAGCCTAAGGAGCCAATTAGAAGATCTAGTACAAGTGTTAGACATGAACCAGGTAGGGGTACATCATATTAGACATTGAGTATGGAATTTCACAACATGAAAGAGTTTAAAGATGTTATTATTAATTATTCAATAGAATAAGGTTTAATATTAAATGGAAAAATTGAGTCCAAGCAAATTAGAGTAAGACACATTGAAAGATGTAAGTGGAACTATATGTAACCTATGATAATAAGTACAAATATTTCAAAATTAAGACATATAGGTCTAGCAATGCATGTTTCATAATAAACAAGCATAAGATGATATCAACAATGTTTTTTAGCAAACACTTTAGGGAAATAATTATAGAAAAGACTAGCATAGCCTCAGCTAAAATGATTGAAGAATGTATTAGACTATATACAGGATTGCAAATAAGAGGTTAAGGAAGGAGAAAGTATTAAACTATGCTCATGAACATTCCAAGCTATAAGGATCCAACAGTGGAACTGCAATTGTTAAGGAATCAAGAAATATTAGATGTTATATATTTGTTTTATACCTATGAAAGAAGGATGAAGATACTGTTAAATTTGAAATGGGACTACGGGCCCACAAGAGGAGAAAATTTAGACCACACACAAGCCTAAGAAAGATTCCATCCTAAAATCAATTGGAAATAGGTGGAGTAGCCCACTAGGCTTATATGTTTGTCTTCTTTCCCCTCTTTTTTTGATTAAAGTTGAAAATACTGATTCATAGAGTTAATTTATTAGCTGATTTGGAGTTAGAGCATAGGGATAGAGTCACGATAATATCTAACATGCAAAAGGTACATAAATGTATCCTTTTGTTTATTTATTATGTGATATGTTATTGCCTACATTATTTGACTTGTGTATCCAAGGATTAATAAAATCTATTGAGACTATATTACCAAATGCCTGTCATAGAATGTATGCCAAATATATTTACCATAATTGGCATAGACATTGGAGTGGTAAAACTCAAGGAGGCAATTTTGGGCACATGCATGATCTATATATGTTGAAGACTTCAATAAGCAATTAAAAAAATTAGACAAATTTAAATCTAGGTGTGCTTTTTCCTTACTTGAATATCCATAAGAGGCTTGAGCTAGAGGTCATATCGATCATTTGAGTCAAAATGTTCAATCGCTGATAATAACATAAGTGAAACTTTTAATAGATGGATCCTACTAACAAGAAGCAGACTAATGATTAGTATGCTAAAAATTATAAGCATAATGATCATAAAGAGACATGCTAAAAGGAGGGTATATGTGTATACTGTGGAAATCAAATATTGCACATGTAGTTGTCAAGAAGCTTAAAAATATAAGGAGGTAATAGAGTGGAGGATGTTAAGTCAAAAGTGACTTTACGTATTAAATAAATTTTGATGATGAACAAACAAGAAGTTAAATGAAAAGCAGAC
>JAOSBM010000007.1:19101559-19113382 GCA_027568955.1 Erythroxylum tenue
TTTGAATTAATTAATTAATTACATTATTTTAATTAATGAATTAATTATATTGTAATTAATTAATTAATATTATTATTAGTTAAAGAAAACCAACCGTTACTAAACTAGAAAAAATTAATTATAATATAATTAATTAAAATATAATTCATTTATTAATTATAATATTTGAATTAATTATATTATATTTGAATTAATTAATTATATTATTTTAATTAATGAATTAATTATATTGTAATTAATTAATTAATATTATTATTAATTAAAGAACAACAAACCTTACTAAACCAAAAAAAATCAAACCTTGCTTTCGGTCATAGGATAGGAATAAATAATGGTGGCACCGCTACTATTTTGAAGAACAAAGGATACTGTAGAAATGACTCTCATTCTTCTTATAATCAAAAGGAACGAAGCAATGTCCAAAAATTAGGAATGAAAGTATCCGTCGTCTAATCATAATTTCTTACAAAACTTTATTTTTCATTTCGTACACATTACTCTCTCCTTTACCTACCAAACAAGCACACCATCAAACAAACCATATGTAGGAAACATTAATAACTATTTATAATAACCTTATTTGATATATCGTGAATATAAGAGCCTATTTTTCTCATTCAACTCATTTAACCAAAATTTTTATTAAACTTTTTTATTATTTTCAACCTTAATCAAATTCAATTTTTATTATTAATTTTTTATTAAAAAAATCGTGACTAATAATTTTCTTAAAAGATTTTAATTTCGAACGTTTCTCTTGTACATTTTGCGATGGCCATAGATTTGATAACGAGTCTGAATCTTCTGTCTGATATTTACCCTGTTCTATTAAATCTTTACTATTTATTTATGCGAGACCGTATAAATGAGCGCAAAGCTCAGATCCAATAACAAGATACAAACGAGTAATATTGGGCAAAAATTTCTAACTCTGCCGATACTAATATCTTTTCGCGATATGACGATCTATTTTAGTTGTAGAAGGCATTAGGAGAGCCGAGGGAGAGGATCATGCTCACCATCACATACTTCAAGATCAAGATTTAATAAGTGGTTTATTTTCTTCTTATTTAACTGGTCATAAAGAATTCTACCCAACCTTCACGATGATACTGGAATACAAAACATTTGCATCATCATAATGTAACATGAACAAGAACGTAGAAATCTGAGGAAATGCCAATGCATTGATAATGACTGCCAAATTAGTCTCTGCTCGGTATCCTTGGCCGCTTCGACAAGAATCTGGTCAGTGAAGGTGATGTTTCAGAAAACTCGTCAGATTTATGAGACAGAGATGCTGGTACTGCTAGTGTCTGAGATGGCAAGGAAAATAACCCCCCTCCTTCCATCCTTCTCTTATGAACTCTCCTCTTTCCCTTTTCTTCTCCTTCACCGCTCACCACGAAGTCCATCACTCGTTTCACATCAGATAATTTCACTGGTTTTACTATGAATTCTTCTGCCCCTTCTTCCAAGCATCTGTTTGATCAAGGACCAAAGATTAGGAGATTATCAAAACACTCTGCCTAGCCTAGAAGAATAAGAAATAAGCTGTTGCAGCCTAAGAGGGAGTACCTATCAACACGAGCCAAGATGTTCTCAGATGACATGATCACTACAGGAACCTCTCTGAAAGTTGACGATCCCTGCTTAAGAACAGATTACCATGTCGATCAAGGTAACCAAATTAGCATTCAATCTGAAATTTAACGATTTTCAGATAAAAACTCAAGGAAGCTGTTATCAACCTTGATCTTTTTGAGTAGCTCGTATCCTGTCATCCCAGGCATGGAATAATCCGTCATAATCAGATTTATCTTCAAGTCCTGAAATCACGCCCATACCACGCTCAGAATTCAATCTAATGTTTATCATACTTTCTCTGACAGATTGCAACAAGTTCAGAACTGAAGTTGTTTCTTACATTTAAACCAGCAGGTCTTTTCCCTCCGTCCAAACCCAGATACTGCAAAGCTCTTGTTCCACTTTCCACAGCCGTCACTGCCAAAAAAATAAAAAAACCATTTCCAGTAAGTTTCATCAGTCCAATCGAAGTAAATTTCTAGTACTAAAGAGGAAACGAAAAAAAAAATCAGAAGCTCAAAATGCCACACCTTTACATGAAGAGATCTTGAGCAATCTCTCAATGACTTTACGGTCCACGAGGCTGTCATCAACAGCAAGAACATGCAGCTGCTCCGACCCATTATAGACTCCGACGTCCTCCGACGAACCCCGCCTCAAAATTTCTCCGACCATCTTCTTCAAACCTAAAGAATATATCTTTCTCTTACGTGTTGAAAATCGGTAGTTCAAGATTAGATATTGGGGTCACAAAAATGGCAAGAGACTTCTCAAGGAATACTACCATATACAAAAGCTTTGTACTACAAATTCTAAAGGCTTAGTCTTTACTCTTTAGCAAAGAAGAAACGTACGAAAGGCAGAGTCTTTTGGATTATTAATAGAGAAAAGGGAGAGAAAGAATAAAGATTCTGAGGATATAACTCGGTGAGATCTTACCAAATCTAAAAGGCAGCCCCACCCTGTCTCTTGTCCCGTCCTAGTGGTCTCTACAAGACGATACGGGTCGTCTCTTTTCAATTTCTAATACATTTCATGTGATCAATAGAAAGATAATATCAAGAGAAAGATCAGATAGAAAATGTGGAGCACTATACTTTTACTTTTCTAGCTAGCAAATTTGAAATTTAAAAAATGAGTTTAATTGGATGCTGAAATCTGAAAATATCAAAAATACTTACCTGCATATCAAAAAGAAATCAGACTATTCATTAGTTATTTAGTTGATTTGATTACTTAGTAACATAAAGAAATCAGGTTAATTGTTGCTTATTTGTTTAACTAATTTTGAATTATAAATGCACAGTGCCTCAGTCAAAAGATAAAATGTAATACATATTGGGACTAAGTTAGTATTAAGAATATCATATGTGAGTGTTCTACATTAGAGAAAGAGAGAAAAGAAGACTAACATATAAGTCTCGTTGACTACTCTATTTATCGCCAATTAGTTTGAGGTTGGAATCTTACTTGGGTTTGTGTAAAGTCTAACTTTTCTTCTCGTGTGGATCCGTAGGCCCATTGCAAATTTAATATAGTATCAAAGTCAAAGAAAATCTTGGCCTACTATTTGCCCCAAAGGGGGTCCATTATTTAAGCAACGAGAGAAAGAATTGAATTTTACATGAAGCAAGTGATCCAGCAGTATTGTTTGCCCCTAGAGGGAGCCTGTTTGACCTCATTCAGAAGTTCAGTCCTGATGAAGATTGTCTGCGTACCACTGTCCAAATTGCCTAAGTGAAAATAGACTCATATGTGAGGGAGAGTGTTGAGAATACCTACATGTGAATGTCTTACATTAGAAAAAAAAAAAGGAAAGAAAACTAATATACAAGCTACCAATTAGTTTTAGGTTAAAATCTCACGTGAGTTTGTATGTGATCTAACTTTTTTTTTTGTATAAATATATAGACTCATTACAAATTTAACAGTTAGAATAAAAGGAATAACTGGTTGTTTGAAGATTGATTTCAGATATATCAAATCTTCATTGTCAACAGGTTTAAGCAATTCATGTATACTTTCGACTCTTGAACTTGGATTTTCAATCCTAAAATCATAAGACCATTCGAGAGGTTGCTAAAACCTAAACAGAGAAGCGTCAAAAACAACGGTCACGTAGGTTGAGAGTAGTTGTGTGGCACTGGCACCTCCAAAATTAGGTAGAATTAGGACTTTTTTTAAATGATCATTATTGTTTTAGATATATAATTTCGGAAGTTTAATTGAAATCATATTATTTTTAATTTTCACAGATAATAAATTAATAAGATTAATTTAATTTAATTTAATTTCTAACTTTAAAAATTAAATTTCAGTTCGAATTTTAATATAGATTTTTAGGATTTTAAAATAATATTTTAATTAATTATTTTAATAATAAATTATTAAAATTCAGTTAACGTTGGTCAATAGTCAAAACCCTGGAACTCTCTGTTCAAATCCTTGAAACGGCGCCACCGCCAGTTTAACCAACCCGTACGATTAGGACTATCACTTCCCGGGCCGCAACAACTCAGCCTCCTCGTCGTCCATTGGCTTGTAGAAAGGAAAGGTCAGAATTTGTACAGGATTTGCACTTCCACTATCAGAAAACACTCATTTACGTTGGATTTGTTTCAAAATCTCCCGTGATTGGATTTGCTTTTCTACTCCGGCGCTCAGAAAAGATCAGCTGCTGAATCTGGGGAGAGATTTTGACTTCCAGAATAGAAACCGAGATCCTGAGGTGACAACTCACGACATCATCTTCGAGACACACGGGTGCTCTGCACTGGTTTCTTGGATCCTACATTCATCCGATTACTTTGGTCTGGACTTGGTTGATTGAGATGTTAATTTAAATGTTCGCAATTCGAGCTGTTTTTTACCCAATTGACTTGAAATAAGATTAGGACACATTTGATCTGTAAATAAGCGACCGGGACTACATGAGCAAAGTATGTGAATCGAAAATGGAAGAAAGAGCACATACTAAACTGTGTTAATCCAACAAGAAATTGGAAAAACAAAAACTAAAGTTTCTTGATTTCATCACACTTATCTCTATTCTCAACAACGAGAAGTGCGCAAATAACATCCTGCCACATTGAAGACCATGATATGTATGATGACTGTTGCAGACTATTACAGGAGAATCCTAGGAAGAGGAGCTTCAAGGCAAAATCAGGGAGGAAAGTGCTCAACATCCATAGAAGGAAAAGTTGATTCACCCATTCTCATTCCTCTAAGCATATTCTTTGCTGTCTCTTTCTCCTGCAACCATGGACAGAGGGCAAAAGTATAATAAGATAATTGGGAAAGATTGCTAATCTCCCTATTGACCCACTGAAAGTTAGTAGTAGGAGATAAAGAGAACTCACAGGGCCAGTGTAGTCCAGAAGACGAGTACAGTACACCTCAGCTTCTTCATATCTCTTTTGGGCTCTACAATGTTGGGCAAGGAAAAGCAGAGCTTCAACCACATTTGGACCCTCCCTCTCTTCCACTTCCATCTTCTCCAAGTCCTTTTTGTAGTAAAATGCAGCCTCCTCAGATTGCCCCAGTTCACGATGTAACTTGGCTAATTGATGCAATGCTATTGCTTCTCTGTCATTGCAATTTGCAGCTCTTCTATAACACTTAATTGCCTCCTCAAGCATGTGAATTTCATCCGTTTCATAACATTGAGCCATAGCAATCCATAACCTATAATCATTTGGTTGTAAAAATATAGACTTCTTAAAATAATGAAGGGCATAGACCGGCATGCACATCATTTCATAAGCTTGTCCTAGTCCATACCAAGCTCGATAGTCAATAGGATTAATCGCCACAGCGCGTCGGTAGGCATCAATAGCAGCTGGAGTGTTCTTCATCTCAACATATTCGTGACCCATTAGCGTCCAAGCAGACAAATAATTCCTGTTCAGCTTTAGTGCCCTCCTGAAGTACACAACTGACTTCTCATGCTGCCCCTTCAAACTGTAATAATTCCCAATAATGCAACAAGATTCAGGTCTGTATTTATCTGTCATAAAAACCCTGTGGGCAAGAGAACTAAGAGCAGAGAAACACTCCTTTGAATAGAGCACATTGGAATACATATCCATGTCTTCCACTCGATAGGGGTCATTCCTCAAAAGTTCTTCAAATATAACTTCAACTTGTTCAAATTCCCTTAGACTGTACTTGGCTTTTGCAGTTTGAGCTTGTATATAGTTACTATATGCGAAAGTTCCAAGTAAGGATTCATATTTTACCAGGGATTCATTGTGCATCCGGAGCTCTTGATAAGCACTGGCAATAAAGAAGTCTTTCATCCAATGATTACTGAGACTAAGACTATTCAAGGTCTCAATTGTTGTGCATATTGACAACAACTCTGCCCAAGCATTCCAATTCCAGGGATAGCTATTCACGGATTCCACAAGAACTGTACGAGCAAGGTTTTGATTGCCTTTCTCTTTAAGCACAATACCAAACAAGTATAGTCCGAAAGGGTCAATTGTACCATTTTTGCGGAGAATTGACAACTCTCTTTCCAGAGAATCCAGTTCACGATTCACTGCATCACTCTTACCTAAGGGCCCCTCAAGTTCGATCGTCTCTTCTTCTTTCCGCTTCTCTCCTGCCTTCTCTCCAACCAAAGGTAAGATAAGAAAACAGACTGATTTTCACATTATCAGCTAAACTTCATAACACATCAATTATTCTGAACGCAGAACTACACAATGACAATCAATCTAGAAGTTAACACACTGAGACTTTAAGAACAACTGAAGAAAGACATCTGTTCATGCAAGAAATTTGGTATTCCTTTACTCCTTTTGTCACGTTTCCTTCCTTTGGGGGTGATTTGGATGTGAAATTCAGAAATACAAAAGCTTGTCAGGTTCTTAATAATTGCTAGCCTTTTTTTTCTAAACTGTACATTTGAAAGTATAGAAAAAAGTGAAACAGGGAAAAGACACGATCTGTAATGATGCAAAGTTAATGCAGGGCACTTTCTCAACCGTACAACTTTTAAGAGTAGAACCAGATATTTTCTCAATCAAAATATGTGTCATAGAAGAGCATGTCATCAACATCATCTTACTTAAGTGATCTCGGTTTCTCTCCTTCCTTGGTAAAGAAATAGGGAAATTTTGAGAATCAAAGTAAAGATACTACTAGGGGTCTACGACTAAATTAACAAACAGCAAAATGTGAGAAAAGTATATTCAAGGAAAAGATACTAAGTTTCAGCACCTACATCACAAATATCCAGACATAGGATGACCAATCAATCAAGAATATGCAATGAAAAACATTAATTAACTTTTGCAATCAAAGGAATTGTTCAGTAGCAACCATAAACATTGAGCTGAAATTATACAATAAGCTTGGAGATCATATTTGCTTAATTTACAGAAGGAAACAGTTGACTCTAATTTGGATTACCAACCATCATTAGATGTTTACTCACAGTATGCAATTTGCAAGCAGATAACAACTCTTCCATCTGGACAATAAACCCACTTAGACCATAGAAAACATTTCACGCAACAACAGCCTTAAACATTGATCTCAACATATCAAGGCTCTACAACCACAGCAACAAAAGCAATGCAAGAGAAACCAGGTTGCAAGACATACACACCAGATAAAGAGCATAACAGCGCAAGAAGACTGATTTCTTCGCCGTTTGATCCCGAAGCACATGAGCAGCCCTTCTATAGTCTCGGCAATCAAAGTAAGATTTAGCCAGAAGGTAAAAGTCACCGTCCACTGCCTCATCTTCCTCCATCAATGGAGTGGAAACATAGGACACCCCGGTAGTAGGTGTGGAAGTGATCTCATTTGTGCGAAACCTCCGGCGAATACTTGAGCTTCCACGTTGGAACCTAGTATTTGAAGGAGTATACTTTGCAGGGTCCTGCTCAATTCCTACCAGTTGCTCTGCCGCCCTGCAAGCATACATGGAGACAGTGAAACTCCTATTTACTGATCTCTAAAAATCACGTTAAAAAATCAGAAAAGATTATAAAAGGAATCCACTACTCGTTGTGCTATTAAAAGCTGAAATTCAGTGTCTAAATGCATATCAAACACGATGGATAACGAGAAATACAGTTTAGGAGAATCCGTGAGATCGAAGCTGACAAAAATCAACAATCTAGTTCAGATATAGTCTACGGTGCAACCTCTGAATTCATGTACTTAAAACTAAGCACAAATTTTGGATGCTCAAATCAAAAAGAAAGATTTCAAAATCAAACAAATCAAAGAAAGAAAATTGTCAAGAGAGGTGGGTAATGGGCAGATACGCAAGTGGGTTTAGGGTTTTAGACTGGAAACTGTTACCATTTGGCGGCAGAGTAAAGACAACGATCGCTCAGTTGGCGAATCGCAGTTCTAATCTCACTTCTGCAACTGTCTTTCGTACTCATTCCCAACTCTACCGCGGCTTACACTCTCCTGAACATGAACAGCTCTGCCTTTTGTACAGAAAATATACTTTCCGACTCCAAAATCAAAATTTGAAACCTCTCAGGACTTACTCGCTGAGCGCCCAGGCTTTCGAAGAAGACGAGACCTCTTGACATGGATTTCTGATAACAAGACAGCCCATATTGTACCTAAGCCCAAAGACAGACAACCTTAATTATTTGAAGCTGAAGCATCAAAAACAAAACCACTTGTGTGTTGCGTTTCTTAGCGGCAAATGAAACATTATCTTCGTCAACTCCTAACATATATCATATGAATTCCACTGATTAAATCGTTTGAGATACGCATGGTTCAATTGCGGCGGAGCAGCCGCTCTCATCTCCGTCGTCTTCTATCACTTAAAGGCCGCAACTTTACCGCCGTTCCTTCGCCGGAAGCGTCACAAACCGCCAGTCTATATAAACTCATCCTTAACTCGTCCGACCCACGAGCTTTATCCCAAACTCTTCACTCCACCGCCATCGAATGGACACCTGACCTCGTTAACACAATTCTCAAACGCCTGTGGAACCACGGCCCAAAAGCTCTCCAATTCTTCCGCATACTTTCTCACCATCCTTTATATGCCCACCACCCCTCTTCCTTTGACCTCGCTATCGACATATCGGCGCGTCTCCGAGATTATCGTACGCTCTGGGCACTCGTTTCTCGCATGCGCTCAAGACGCATTGGACCTTCCCCCAAAACGTTTGCAATCATCGCTGAGAGGTACGCTGCCGCGGGAAAACCCCATAGAGCTTTTAAGGTATTCTTACATATGCGTGAATATGGGTGTTTTCAAGATCTTCATTCATTTAATACAATTCTTGATGTGTTGTGCAAATCGGGCCGGGTAGAGATGGCTTATAACTTGTTTAAGACTCTTAGGGGTAGGTTTAAAGTTGATTGCGTTAGTTATAATATAATTGCTAATGGTTGGTGTTTGATCAAGAGGACACCTAAAGCATTAGAGGTGTTGAAAGAGATGGTAGAAAGAGGATTGAGTCCCAATATAACAACTTACAATACAATGCTTAAAGGATACATTAGAGCTGGTCAGATTAATGAAGCTTGGGATTTCTTTTTGGAAATGAAAAAGAGGAAGTGTGAGATTGATGTTGTTACTTATACTACGGTGATACATGGATTTGGAGTTGTTGGTGAGATCAAAAGGGCTCAAAAGGTTTTCTATCGAATGGTGGAGGATGGTGTGCTTCCTTCGGTGGCTACTTATAATGCTTTCATCCAGGTTTTGTGCAAGAAAGATAATGTGGAGAATGCAATGTCGGTTTTTGAGGAGATGGTGAAAAAGGGTTATGTGCCAAATTCAGTAACTTATAATTTGTTGATTAGAGGATTGCTTCATGCAGGTCAAATGGAAAGGGCAATGGAATTCATGGAAAGAATGAAGGATGATGAGTGTGATCCGAATGTGCAAACATATAATATTGCGATTCGGTACTTTTGTGATGCTGGAGAAATAGAAAGGGGACTTGACCTGTTTCAGAAGATGGGCAATGGGGATTGTTTGCCTAATTTAGATACTTACAATATTCTGATAAGTGGAATGTTTGTGAGGAAAAAGTCAGATGATATGGTGGTGGCTGGGAAATTGCTACTAGAGATGGTTGATAGAGGATTTATGCCTCGAAGGTTGACTTTCAATCGGATTCTAGACGGACTTCTTTTGACTGGTAATCAGGGTTTTGCAAAGGAAATTCTGAGCTTACAGAGTAGATGTGGCCGTCTTCCAAGACGTCTTAAATTATGAAGCATATATAAATTGAAGTTGTCATGGATATCCGAATTGTGTTGGATTCTTCTTTATTCAAATGGCAATGCAACTTT
This sequence comes from Erythroxylum tenue, assembly GCA_027568955.1. Classification (NCBI taxonomy): domain Eukaryota; kingdom Viridiplantae; phylum Streptophyta; class Magnoliopsida; order Malpighiales; family Erythroxylaceae; genus Erythroxylum; species Erythroxylum tenue. The sequence continues at coordinate 19,111,445 of JAOSBM010000007.1, forward strand.
AGTGATCAGTTTGCTCTCATGAGTGATTATGGGAGCTTGCACAGAACTTGATGAAATTTGTGGTCTCATTTTGCAGCGTCAATCTTCAATATTGATTTTCTGCCGAAGGACAGCAGAGAGATGAGTCTGATAAAAAAGGGTCATGTGCCTACTTTGATCTTTTTGTATGCATTATTGAGAGGATGATGAGATTACAAGGGCAGTTCCATCAATTGATCTTGCTAACAAGTTTCCGTTTTGTGAATGTTAAGAAAGTCTTTTCTGACTTCTGGTTTTATTCTGAATAATCTTGCTTCACCGACTTGAATGGGGCAGTAATTTTTTTGGCGGTGTGTGGGTTAATTAGTCTCGCTTACAAGATTTCATTCCTGGAGAGCTCAGAAAATCTTATTACCTTCTACTAGTTTTATTCTCTTTTGCCAACTTGAATGTGGGATGAATTACACGCTTACGGGAAGCTGTGGCAAGCATGCGCTGTAGATGGTACTAATTAGGGGTATGGAAGCTCCATGTGCCGTGAGTGCCTGATTAGTCCCAGTTATTCATGAGAAAGAAATCATGTTCTTATCCCATTTGAAGTAAAGCGGACAAAAGACTCTGTGAAGAATAAGAATACTAATCCTTCAATTGATTCACAGAACCTTTGGGATTGGGAATATACACTTGTAAATAGAATCCTGGATTCAACAAGTTGCTTTTTCCAGGAAGATATGATGGACAACAGGAATCTTTCCCATGGTTAGATTCATTACTATGAAGAACCGTTGAGATTACATGGCATTGGTTGTAAATTGTTGAACATCAAGAAGAACAGAATCGGACATAAGAGTTGTGTATTACTTGGAAACACAGACAATGTCCAGATGAGACTTCGCAACGTTCGGAACTGTCCGATTTGGCGTCGGATACTTGAATTTCAGCAGAGCTTGGGGGTTGGTTCATTTGGTATGGTCACACGAAGGATTAACAAACCAAAAGTTGTTCGTATCGTGGAGCGCGCCGAGTTCGCTCTTCTTAGTCTTCGCCTGTTATTGCACGTGCGCTTCATCAGTTAGACACCAACGTTTTATGAAGAGCGATCAATTTTGTACGAGGATGTCTGTATTTAATTTCTTGATATTGAAAATGTATAATTGTATACTTGTACGTCAGAAGTGACGTCATAAAAATTAGGAAAATTTAGGGTAAATTGTAATTTAAATTCATAATTTTATTTAATTTTATGATAATAATGAAAATTATAAGCAAATATGATAGACACTTTCATTATCACATTTGATATGTACAACTTATTCAAAATTGTTCAGCATGTCTCATCAAATTCTTCAACCACATACATTCTTGTGCAACTATGATAGTTGCTACGTATTCAACTTCAGTGCTACATAAAGTAACCGTACTATGCTTCTTGCCACACTAAGATATCATTGTTGAACTAGTACTGAACAATAACTTGAAGTTGAATTTCTATCATTAGCATCTCTTGCCAATCTACATCAGTAAATCCACTTAACACAAACCTTTCACATCTTTTGTACATGAGATTATAATCAAGAGAGCCTTTTTACTTAACATGGATTCTCTTTGTTGCATTTAAGGCTATGTTTGATTGGGGTTTTATTAATAAAATGGAATGGAAGAGGAGGGTTTTATATTACATCTCATTTCATCCTGAATAATAAAAATAAGAAACCTCCGATTTTGAAAAATTTAGGATAAAATGTAAAATGATAAACAACTTTTCATTGTATTATATTGTAAACTCTTCTTCCAAACAATATTTTTCTATATTAAATTATGCACCCTTCCATCCCTCCCAAACAACAATTGTTTAATATATTACATCTATTTATATTTCATTCTGGTTCAGCCAGATTCTGACCGGACTGTACGTTGCCGTTTGAATCCATGAGTTGACTGTTCTTCGTCGTGACACTA
>JAOSBM010000007.1:19174005-19184918 GCA_027568955.1 Erythroxylum tenue
ATTACCTATGTTAGGCCAGATTTGTAGGATTCTTGTTTCCTGTATATGCTGTTATATACCTTGTCTAATTGTAATCTATAGACAATCAATACAGTACATTTTTTTTCCCAAAATACCATGTTCTAACAGGTAACAAATGCCCATGACGACGCAATAAACGCCGTGGCATGTTCAAACGACGGTGACGTTTACACAGGATCGGCTGACAGGAAAATAAAAGTGTGGAGGAGAGTTGGACAGAAAAAGCATTCTTTGGTTGCAACACTTGAAAAACACAACTCTGGGATCAATGCTTTGGCTCTGAAGAATGATGGGTCGGTTCTGTACTCCGGTGCATGTGACAGGTCAATAGTTGTGTGGCAAAAGGATGACGCCGGAGACATGGTGGCCGTTGGTGCTCTTAGAGGGCATGCACAGTCCATACTGTGCCTCGTTGTTGTGTCGGATTTTCTGTGTAGTGGTTCAGCGGATAATACAGTAAGAATTTGGAGGGGCTCTGGTGGGAACTTCTCTTGTGTGGCGGTGTTGGAAGGGCATAAGGGCCCTATCAAGTGCTTGACGGCGACTGTTGATCGATGTGACCAATCCAATACATCGCTTATGATTTACAGTGGGAGTTTGGACTGTAATATCAAAGTGTGGCAGGTCGGGATCAGTGTTCCTCTCCCGTAGGACTTAGGAGGCCTATTTCAGCAACACGGTCGGATTTTGGAGTCTAGATTTTCTGTCTAACATTATGGTGTTTTATTGTGTCCAGTAAATCTCAGCCATTTATTTATGTAGGTTCTACATGAGTCCTACGTGGATCCCACAAAATGAATGGTTAAGATTTCGTGAGACAAAATAAGACAGAGTAATATTGGACAGAGGATTTGGACTCCGAATTTTGTACTGTGATGTTCTTCAAATTTACTTCCAAAGCGTTGTGATTTCAACGTAGTTTTCGTTAACTTACAGGTGTCTTTTGTTACACGTTAGCATCCCTAATTTAATGTTTTGAACGCTGATCACGTAATAATCAACAAGTTAATAAGGGACCGTCTACAAATTTTCTGTTCAGTTTTATGATATCTTATTCTGTCCAATAAATTTCAGTTATTTATTTATGTGAGCTCTGTACGAATCCTGCATAAATAAATGTGAGTCTCGTATAAATAAATAACTGAGATTCATTGAACAGAATAAAACACCATAAAATTTGACAAAAAATCTGATCTCTTACTTAACACCTCGATGTAAATGAACAACAGATTGTGGATGTTGTGTAGACGTTGTTGTTCCCTAGTTGAGGATACTTTACTTGCATTCCAATTTTATTTTGTTCCAAGTTGTGGACAAGACTCCAAAATTATATTTACCTAAAAACATGGGACTCTGTCGTGACGAGGTCACAAGTTGTCTTCTGCCTCATCGGCAGAGAACAAGATCCTCTCTTCAGTGTCTTATTATGTTCAATAAATTTTAGTCATTAATTTATACGGGTCTTATGTAGACTCCACATAAATTAACGTGAAGCCCGCATAAGTAAATGACTGAGATTCACTAGACACAATAAGATATCATAAAACTGAACAGAAGATCTGAACTCCATCGACAGTCCAGGGCTCCAAGAGTTGTTTACTGTTGATGACTTTTGTCTTGGGATTTTGTGACATGGAAGCTGGCTATAATGTTTTAATTAGTGTGTATGGGTATTTTAGTTGGCTTGAAGGATTATATATGAGACTGAAGGCATCTATGGGAGTGGAATGGTGACTTGAAACAATGATTCTAAAATCCATTTTCTTTGAAAGTGGGATTGCCAGGATCGTACCTACAATACGGATTTTGCTTTTCGAACGGATCAGATAAACATCGACTTTCCTTTTAAACGGGAAATTGTTAAAAAACAAAAAACAAGATATCTGTTTAATAATTTAATATCTCAACTTCTCAATATACAACAATCTTTAATATTTAGAAACTTTCAAATTGATCTTAAGTAAATAAAAATTTAGTAAAATTAACTATTTATAAGTTAAACATCACGTTAATACTATCTTAACAGTATTTTTTATTTTTAAATAAAAAGAGACCTACTATCACATAATAAGTAAAATCTACGGTCTAAAAATATATAAATATATATCTTATTACCACATATTAAGTAGGGTTTCTTGTCTGAAATATATAAACAGCGGCTCCCCTAGTGGTATCCATTTTTTATTAATTTAAAAAATAAATTATATACTAATAGGGCTCATTTTATTTAAAAATATAAAAATAATGTCATTTTAGATTTAACAAGAAAAGAGTTAACCTCATCAAATCTTCCGTTATTTAGGATATATTTTAAACTTTAAAAAATGTTAAGATCACTTTCAACGTTTAAAATTGTTATTAAGATTTTAGTTGTGTATTTTTGTAAAAGTTGAAGTTCAAAATGTACTTTTGACCGGAATATTAACAAGATAATGATATAAAAATGAGTTGTATTATATTAAATTATTATTTAAATCGAAATTTGATATTATATCATATTTCTACAAAATTGGTACGAATTTTAGTATAATATTTACATCCTTAGTCTTACGAGATTAATTTATTTAAAGAATTGCAACAAACTTTGAATTTGATCTAAATTTGAGGAGAGATATGCAAAATGAGATCATTGTCAAAAAATTATATTGAAAAGTGAAAGTGAAATCTAATTATTATTTTAAAAAAACGGAAAAACTCGCAGCTGCTATCTTTTGGATGCGCATTGAGTAAATCTTCGAATTGACGCAATAGTCTGCAAATTATGTCAACCAAGTACTTTGCACTTCGTAAGTCCTGTACGATAGGCTCGATCGAGAGCATATAAGTAGGGAGATTTGAACACATGACCTTTTGATCCCATATCTTTCACTCTACCAACCAAACCACCCTAGAAAGCTTCACTGTGTTACTCAAAGAAAAGTAATAATAGGCCATTTTGTTATAATCCAACTTATTTTTATTATTTTAAATTACTAAAAATATCTCATAATACTAAAAATTATTTTTAAAAAACTATCCATATTTGTCAAATTAATTTAAACAAAAATTATCTTATACTTAACTATTGTTTATATAATATAATTTATATGACTATTTTAATTAATTTTTTAAAAAATAAAATTGATATAAATTTAATAAAATTTCTTGTTTAGTTTTAATTAATTCAAAATTATAAAATATTTTTAAAATGAATAAATTACAAAAGAAAATTATATCTTTCATCCTGTCCTATATTTTTAATTAAATAACTTACTGCATAATTTAGCTTTTTTTAAATTAACTTTTCACGACAAAAAGCCAATCTTTGAGGATGCTTAAATTAAACCTCTTCAATAATGGTTCTCAAAAAAAATGTATATAAACAAACATTACAGACCCTAAACTATATATTATAGAGGAAAAGGACATGCCTAATTGGGAATAAAAGATAATTAAGAATAAAATATAGAAAAGGAATAGATCAAAGCAAGCATTGCAGACCCTAAACTATTATAGAGAAAAAAGACATTCCTAATTGAGAATAAAAGATATAAAAGAAAGTGTTATTAAGAATAAAAATATAGAAAAAGAATAGTTCAAAGGTGACAAAGAGAATTATTTTTTTTGGCTTTAAACCTTTTTCAAAGTTTATAATTGAATCTTAAATTTATAAAAGTTTTAATTGAATTTATACCACCAACAATTTTATAATTGCAAGAAAGTGAAATATAGAAAAAGAATAGTTTAAAGGTGACAAGGAGAATAATTATTTTTTGCTTTAAACTTTTTTAAAAGCTTATAATTGAATCTTAAATTTATAAAATTTTTAATTGAATTTATACCACCAACAATTTTATAATTGCAAGAAAGTGACTTTGATTATGTAAAAATTATTATCACAGGATGTTATGTTTTGCTTCCATTGAAGTCAAGTAAAACCGGTTATTAAAAAATTTAACTGGTTCGGTCGGTTTAATTATAAAAATTTTGAACCGTCCAACATTTCGGTTCCTTTTTTAACTTTCTTGATCAATTTATTTTTATAACTTTTATTATTAAAACCGATAAGTTTATTAATTAATTGATCCATTTTGATAAATTAATAAGATCTTATAAATCAATTAATTTTTATTAAATAATCACATTTTTAATTAAATTTTAAATTCTTCAATGAATAAAGATAATCTTTTTGAGTAATATTTCAAATTCTTTAATTTTATTCGATTTTTAGTTAGTTTTATAACGATCTAATACTAATTAAATACTTTCAACGTTAAATTTTTTGTCTTATCGATTTCAATTGAATTTTTAAATCATCGATTAAAATAATATTGCAAATACTCACCATTCTATTTATTGGTTTCGTTAACATGACTGCCTTGAAACCATGTTGGCTTGGCATCGAATAAAATGGAGTATACCACGTGATACTTAACAGAGTGCAATGTTTAGAACTAATCCGTTTTGTTTTTATTTAATATTGTCAACTCAATTGCAATTTTTAAAAAACGTTATCCCAAAACAGGTGTTGCTTTCTTTGGCTATAACATAACAATTTCACATGGCCTCACAAAGATTTACCTTAAATGTCATCAGCTTAACTTAATACCCTGCAACCACTCAAGTTTGCACAAGTGACGGAAAAGTTAGGTACAAGTCGATTTTCCTATGCTACCATTATTCTAACCTACTCTCTTCAGTGAGTCCAAAGTTCACTTTTATTATTTCATGCAAAAAGGTGGATCTGGACATCCATTTTCATCCCGTGGAACTCTGATCATGCAACATTTTCAACGCTTTCTTGGCCTACAAAGCCGTCCAGAACGAGATGGCGTGCAAATATGACGTTGCCAAATGAACAATTCAAACACAATTCCTGGAATACTTTTAACCTAATAAACGAAAGATGCATTCAAGTAGTAAGTAATTTCTAAAGGACAACCAAGGATGAACCTTACCTGTTACAATCCAAAGGGTTGAAAAGCTTCATAGTATTTTGAATGTTCAACTCAGTACTGGATGTGCTGACAACTGCTACTGCTGTCGATAAGAAGTGCAAGATCGTCAGACACATATCGTTTGTGACTTGTCTCCAAATATGACTCGTGAGAGAGAGTGGATACAATCTTACGACATAGCTAGGTTGAATCATAAGCAAGGGATGTAATAAATTATGAACAATTACGCATACAAATCAACTGAGCATCAGATTAATGTTTCAACACTAATTGACAGGTGGTTTTAGTAAAAGAATTAAAATTACCTCAAACCGATAAATACAACCTATGCACGATTCATGTCACTTTCTTAATAATGCCTCAATAATATATAAGAATTTCCATTAATGATCCAGCATGAGAACAAGACAAAGTCATCAATCTTAACGTGGCTTCTTTTGTTTACAGCCACAAGACGTGTTGTAAATTGTGGGACATTATGTTCAGTGAGAAACATCACAACGAATGAGTTTAATTAACCAAAAAATAGATTGTCTTCACCTAGTTAATCGATATTCATGTACTAAATCCTTGTTTACTTTCAAAATTTTTGTATCCCTTGATACTGAGTGATTCTCAAGAAAGTTTTTGTTTTTGTTTTTTTTTTCATTTTCAACTTTTATAATAATAGTTCACGCAAAGATGTGAATTTCTTTGGATTATTCTGCGGAAAACTCATCTTGCTCTATCTGTCTCACTTTTAATTCAAAGAAAAGGAGTTAGAGTAGAAATTTTGGCTAAAATTGCATTTTGAACCTCAACATTTTTGACAGAATATAGAATAGACCCTAACATTTTGAAGCATTTAAATTGAGCCTTTACGTTTTCAAAACATTCAAAATAGATCATAAGTGTGTTAAGAAACTAGGACGAGACCCGATCCCAACCATAGCAGAATATTTACGAATTTTTTTTCGTATTTTGATTACGGGAAAACCAAGATCAATTTAATTTTATAAAATGATTATCATATAATCATAATAAAGCATAAATCAAAATTCGTATCTTATTCCAAAGATTGATCATGTCCTTGTCGTATCCCTCAAACCGTTTCCGAAGCTAATCTGTCTCAACTAATGTAGCCATACAAGCGTCCAATCTATAACAGTATCCACAAAATGGGTTGAAAGAACTATGTAACTCTTACAGAGAGGGTCAAGCAAGAAGTGTTAACTCCATAGAGCTTAAGCCTACTTATAATAAGTTTTGGATGTTTTAATAATTTAATTGAAATTAAATTCTAATTTCAATTAAAATTTAATTACAATTACAAATAATTATAATTAAATACCAATTTTGCCCAAATAAGATTCAATATCTCATATTGATCCTTATTTATTAAATATCTCATATTTAAGCGTAAAGTTTCTCAAACTTTACAATCAAATCCAACTTGATTAAATTAACTTTGCTCTTTTCAACCCATTCTATGTGTGAAACCTATTAGGTTCTCAAATATATTGGTAATAATTACAAATTATAATTCTAATTCATAATTAGAATTAGATAAATTAAAACTCTTTTTAATTTATCTTTAATTCTTCAATTAAATAATTTATAATCGCATATCAAGATTGGCGTCTACCAATGCGTTATGACCACCTAAATATTTAGGAATGTCAAAGTAGTTTTGACTAACCTTTCCGTGTATAATTTTTTTCGTATAATTCAATCTTTTCATCATACAATGTTTAATTAGACATAGAGTATAGAATTAATGTCTACTCTATTTTGAGTCTAATCATATTAGTTATCCGCTATCAGTTATCGATTCAATTAATGACATTTGTAAGCTATTTACAAAATTTCATTTCACCTTGCCCAAGGATTTTTCGAATCAATACTAATCGAGAACAACAGAACATTCTCTCCAATTACTTAGGGTAATGAATCATATCATATAGTTCATGCTACATCCAGTGACTATCGAGTGACTTACCCATGATTAAATAGGTCATAAGTAGTATTAAAATATAGCAATCCCTATAGAAGATAACTTTGGTGACCTCAGTCAAAGGATTACTTATACAATCATCACAATAAGAATTTCATAGACATACAAATAATGTTTTAAATGGATTTCTCATATCAGGTCTGTTCAGTGAACTTGTTCTCTAACAAGCACCCACACATTTGTTTAAGTGTCTCTATACTTTAGCCTATAAGATCAACTACTTCCTTTATAAGGAAAAACAAAACGTGAGTATTCTTTTTGTGTTCTATTAATGTTCGGTCTTAATAGAACAATGACTAGGAATAATTTAGGGATAACATATAAATGCAATATGAATCTCATAATTATAATTTCATTTGTGATGAATAATTATCCCATGAACTTTATCATATACATCTAAACGTGTACAAGATACATAATGTCTTTAAATAATTGTCACTAAACTACAACCAAACTGATTGGTTGTAGGGCTTAAACTAATAAAGTGGATGAAAAATTTAACGAGATTATTTTTTTGTCAGTTAAACGACACGTCAAAACTGACGTAACATTATTTTTATTTTGAATAAAAGGTGGACCTTACTTTCATATAACAAGTGGAACTCACTGCCTAAAATATATAAATGTGGATCCCTTTGGCACGTGATAAGTGGAACCTACTGTTTAAACACGTGACTATGCGACCCACTTTTTGATTAATTTTAAAAAGTTAATTATGTGACAATAAGGCTCATTTTCTATTTATATAATGATGTCAGCATTAATATAACATTTAACTAACATGAAATTAATCCTGTCAAATTTTTTGTTCATTTAGAGTCTGTTCTAATTTGAAAAGGTTAAGGTTCAATTTAAACATTGCAAAATGTTAGGGTTTAAGTTGTATTATGTTGTAAATGTTGATGTTCAAAATACACTTTTAGCCTAGAAACTTTCACCTCTTATCCTACATATTTTTATGTGGCATCCTTATGTGCTAAAGAGGAAGCCTTAAGTATTTGATGCAATCTTGTTTGACAATATAAATGCTTTCAACTTTAATATCTTGTAGATCACTTCCATCCTAAGTCTTTGAATAGCAAAGTAAACTAAATTCGTAGATTAGTGTATATATATACAAAGAATCAGGTTAAATCCTCAAATTAGGGCCAAATTTTTTTAGGTTTGATCAATTTATGGCCAAACATTTTAATTTGCTCAATTAAAGTCTAAACGTTATTGAGTCTGCTCAATATTAGGCTGTTTTGGACAAAAAATTAGCAGTGTCATACACATGCCATTATGGAGAGGCCAGCTGAATTTTAGATGTCATGTAAAAAACACACGTGACTTTCGTGGATTGTCATAAAAGAAATAAATCATTTCAGAACCCTAAATCTATTTCTAATACCTAAATATTCACCCTCTCTCTCTTGGAAACTTACCCAAATCTTGTCCAATCAGGCGTCTTGCCTCCTTCATGCATCATCACTACTTATCACTCCAATCTCTCTCGTCGATCCACCTTCCAATAGTTTGAGCTTTCTCCTTAGAAGTTTGAGGTGAATGGGTGCTTAAGAACCCCATTGTCAATGATGAAGATGTTTGGGTCTAAAGAGGGTAAGTAATTTTAATTTGTGGAGTTTTGGAGATTCGACAATAAGATTTGAGTGGATAGTTTTCTCTTGAGGTTTTGATAGGGAACTTTTTGTAGTATGTGTTCGGTGATTTACTCTATATTGAAGAAGACTTGATACTGAAATATTATTGAGTCTAAACTCTTAATAGAGATGAATAAGGAGTAGAGAACTGATCTTCATATGGTCAAGGTAACTATCATTCACATTGTCCATTTTCATACAATACATGTGCCCTTTTTGCCTCTTGTTCCCTCCCAAAATTATCTTCTTATTTATTGGTTTGGAGAGTGTATTGGTGTAACATCCCGTCCCCATATTAAGGGTGAGGACCCGAAATTTTAGTACATGGGAGCTCAAAGAGCGATGAAGGAAATGCACTTTCTTGCTCACGCATCATGTTAGCATATATATATACATAAATAGTGATTGTTTGCACATAAAAAGTGGTACATGCATTCATTGACAACTTCCGGGTAAAATTGTTATTTAATGTGATTTTTATTGAAAATGCGAAGTAGAGGGAGTTGAAAGAGTGATCTTGGAATGAGTTGTGGTAGTGATCTGGAAAATGTTCACTGAGTGTGCTTCGGTTTGTTAGCCACAACGTTTTCTCTGGTTATCCAAACGAGATGATTCTTGATTTGTATTAAACTAGAGATATATGGCTACATTTCGTATAAAGACGTCGAATTTCAATTATGTCTCTAAGAGTCTCAAAAAGTTCATGAAGTTGAGAACTGGGTGCAGTACATTGGTGTACGAATGTAAAATTCGTTTTCGAATTTAGTGGGAAAAGAAAGATGAAAGGATCATCTTAGTTACTGTTCATTTAAGACGGAAGGAAAAATTAAGACGAAAGGAAAAGTAAGACGAAGTTTTAAGACAGAAGGGAAAACTAAGACAAAAGGAAAAGTAAAACGAAGTTTTAAGACGGAAGGAAAAACTAAGACGAAAGGAAAAGTAAGACGAAGTTTTAAGACGGAAGGAAAAACTAAGACGAAAGGATCGTCTTAGTTACTATTCATATAAGACAAAGCAAAAGTGAGACGAAAGGATCATCTTAGTTACTGTTCATATAAAACGAAGCAAAAGTGAGACGAAAGGATTGTCTTAGTTACTGTTCATCTAAGACGAATGGAAAGTAAGACAAAGCGAAAGTAAGACGAAGCGAAGTAAGACGAATGGAAACTAAAACGAAGCGAAGGTCAAAGTAAGACGAAAGAGAAGTAAGATGATATAAAAGTGAGACGAAGCGAAAGTAAGATGAAGCAAAAATAAGACAATACAGAAGTAAGACGAAGCAAAAGTAAGACAAAGCAAAGTAAGACGATTGAGGACAAAAACATGTTTGATTCTGTTGGTCTAACTTCCTGTCTAGACCCCCAAATGACCTAATTCTTGAACCATTGTATTCGTAAGACATTGCTCTACATCTCTACTAAAAATCTTAGCCTTCAAAAAGGAAGCGAGAAAGATGGAGTGAAAAATGTGGGACGTGTACAGTGAGAGTGTTTTTAAATACTTTGGTATTTTGATGATTTCTGGAGCGGTAGACCTCCAAATAGGATGATTTATGATTTGTGGTAAACTAGAGACATGGAGCTACAAAAGGGTATGAAGAAAGTGGAATCTAATTCATTCTCTAAGATAGTTAGATTTTAGATGGAAGTGTGTATCGTATACGGTCATGGACAAGAGCAGTCCAAAAATGTTTGAAATGTATCTTTTGAATCTCTGAACCAAATTGAATGTGATTAGTAAACCCGAAAGGGTGTCATAGGAAAAATCTGAAAGTGAGAAAGGGTTATGACTTGTGATTTTAGTGGTTTTATTAAGTCATAAACTTAAGTATAAACTATACTTAAGAGAGTTCTACTAAAGAGAAGGGGATAAGTGGATAAGAATTGGACAGGTGTCCTAGTTAAATATATTTATTTCCTTGAAATGACAAGTTGATGTCCTTGTTGTAGCATCCCGTCCCCTATTAAGGGTAAGGACTGAAATTTCAGTCCATGTGAGCTTAAAGAAAGATTAAGGAAATGTATTTTCTTACTCATGCGTAATGTTAGCATATATGTACATAAATATTGAATGTTTACACATAAAAAAGTGGTACATGCATACATTGACAACTTCCGGGTATGATTATTTTTAAATATGATTTTATTGAAAATGAGAAGTAGAGGGAGTCGAAAGAGTGATCTTGATATTAGTTGTGATAAGGAAAGATTTAGAATCAAGATGGGTAGTGATCTGGAAAATGTTGACTGAGTATGCTTCAGTCTTTTAGCCACAACGTTTTCTCTAGTTGTCCAAACAAGATGATTCTTGATTTGGATTAAA
>JAOSBM010000007.1:19187947-19203784 GCA_027568955.1 Erythroxylum tenue
AGTTATGTCTTGGATAAGTCGACTTACAGGAGACACAAGTCGAGTTATGGTACTGTATAAGCATAAGTCGAGTTACAACAGGTGTACAAATCGACTTACACTTACAGTTTAGAGAGTCTTCATTGGGAACCCTATAGAAAGATGGCAGCATGTTGTAGTCGATGCTCTTCAATTCATAGTTTCTGGTTGCCTCTCTCAAATGTATGTACGAAATGGCAATACCAATTACTGGCTTGGCATACTCCTTCATTACTGGCCTGGCATACTCCTTCATTTTTAGTTGCCTTTCACTCATCTCTTGATCTTCAAGCTTGGGTTCCTCGAAATTGTCTTTAAAGTTCCTTTGGGTTCTCCACCTCCAACGTTGCTCTTTTTTCATTTTCCAATCCCCTCCTTTGGCATCCTTTTCTTTCTACATATATCCCAGAGTCTAGGTCTAGGTTTCACTCTTAACCCCGTCGTCAACCTGCACGTGTCAGACTAAAAAAATAGTGCAAACAAACTGTCACAGGTGTGACTCCCTTGTCACACCCATGACTGTAGGAGTCAACTGTAACTTGAAATTACCTAGATGGACTTCTTGGACTGATGAAAAATCCAGGAAGAAGGTTTTATGGTTGTTGACTATTTTCAGCAAGTTTATACATTTTGATATTGTTTTATTAAATATGTCTATATTTTTTATTAACGAATTGCTCTTTTTTGTTTCATGGTAGAGGGAAAATTTCTGTGGATTTCATGAATGACATGATTAAAGATTTTCTCCTAGAGCAAGATAGATTATTTTAAAGCTGAAAAACAGAGAGAAGGTGTTATACCATCAAACTAATCTATTGAAAGTTGAAGTGACAGAGTTAAGAGAAAACGTCGTAGATATTTTTTAAGCTGAAATTATGACAGAAAATTTGAAGTTGAAGAATGAGTTACAAGCCATGAGGAGTAGTAATGAAACACATTTAGCAAAGTATTGGAAATGTGTAGTTTGTTTAATTTTTTGTTTACTAGTTTCGCTTCTGTTTGTTAGCCTAAATAATGAAAGCAATTCAGTTAATAGTTGTATGTTTAAAGTCTTACCTGGAAATGATTTTATGTACTAGAACAGTGTCTAAATGCAATAGTTGTATGATTTTATGTACTAGATTTTGTGTTCTAAAATTACGGGGTTAATTGTTCACTTGGTAACTCTTTGTATTAACAATGTACATCTTGTATATTCTTTTGATTTTTAAATATTAGAAGTGAATTTTTCTGGTATTACCTTGATACTAGCAGATGAATTTTTTAGGTTATGTCTCAAGTAGAGTAATGGTTATCTTCACATAATCTCGTTCAATTCAACTAGATGATACCTTTTTTCCTTGCTTCATAAGTCTATCATGCTATATAAAAAGATCTGTCGATCTCCTTTATAGTGTCTAAATGTAATTGAGCTTACAAAGTTATTTTGTGGCGTACATATACAAATGCAGTTTCATCATCTAGCATTCATGAACTTGCACTTCCACATACATGAGCAGTAGTTGAGGTGTTGGCAATACCTGTAGCAATTTTGGCACCAGCAGATATAGACACAGTTGCAGAGGCAAAGGCAAACGCATTTGCTCCTCTTTTTCTTTTCTTTCCCCTTTTAGTATTATTAGATGCAGATGCAAATGCAGATGCAGAGGCATTTACTGGGATTTCTGTGTTGGTTTCAACTGTTGAGATGTTTTCTCGGGTTGACTGTGAATTGGTTGTGTTTTGCTACATATCGAAATAAGTTGATTGGTCTAGGTAGGGATCTTGAAATTGTATGGGAACCTGATATTGATAATAGCGAAAAAGAAAAAATTACTATCAAATTTTCACTACTATAAAAAAGATTCCTAGTTGTACCAAAGGAAAGACAAAAGAACCTAGAAATTACATCTCTGTCATTCCAAAGACAACCTCTTTTGTTGTGTCCTTCTTTATGGCAGTAGTTGTGTGTCATGATTATGTTCCTCCTAGAAACGTGCTCAACATTTTTATTTTTGATCACTTTTTTAATCTTTTGAGACTCATCAAGGCCCTTTTTTCTAGTTGTTTTAGGCCTACCAGGCCTTTGTTTGAATTTTTGTGACCTAACAATTTCTTTATTGGTAACGGGTCAGTCCTTCATACCAGGCATTAGTTGAATAGTCATCTCATATGCTTTGACATATTGACTCTTTCATAACTAACTTAAAGTGTACTCTTTAATATTAACCCTCATGTTGCTTAAACTAAACGGCTAAGTGGGATCATCTATATTACATATGACATATGCACAAGGAATGTCAAAGAAGGCATATCTCCTACAAGAGCAAGTTTTGTCCTTAAGCCTCACCAAATATCTGTTCTCACTATGGTCAATCTTATACCCTCCTTCTCCATTGTGACATACTAAGCAATGTTAGCTCTCTTATCAATACCTTCCCATATTCTTGGCCCCAAATTTCCTTTCCACTTGACAACCTCTTTTCTTTTTCTCACAATTCTTTTCATCATTTCTCTTCTAATGAGCTCAAACAACCCTAAAATTGACAACTTTCTTGAATCAAGCAGAGTCTTTTTCAATGCTTCACATAAGTTGTTGTCAACCAACTCAAACATAGAATCTTCCCTCTAGAATGGCCTACAAATATTTCAGCTTTACTACAGTTGCAGCTGAAACCAAAAGTTTGTTAGAGACAAAGTTAGAACGGTGAAATATAAACCCTAAAGTCAAAGTGAGAAATTGAAGTATAGCACATGATGCGTAACAGATTCATAATAAATTTCTCGAGCAACTAATTCATTATAAACATATGGTTCTAAATGCCTTAAGGAACAATTTTATGGAGGTGGGGAATTCTTCTAGAAAAAGTTAAGGTAAGAGCAGACTTAGGACTATTACAAACCAAAATAAAAAAAATGTTTTAAGATAACATAAGGTTTTTGGGAACTCACAGGTCTTTATACTTAAATTGTATCCATAACTACAATAGGAGAATTTTGGTTGTCTATAACATAGCTTAGGTGCAAATCTCTAACTTAATTATGACTAATCAACTTGTTCATTTCAATTGTAATGTGGACTGGATATCAAAACCTTTTATAATTTCAATCGTATATGCATCCAAAATTGGTTTTCATAGGTTAAATTTGTGGGCAAATTTAATAGGTATATGTGGAACATTAAATAGAGCTATAGTGAACTCTCTTGAAGTAGAAGGTATGAAGGTGAATTAAAAGGGTGTAGACAAAGATCTGGGACAAATGGTCAATTAGATTGGAGTTCTAGATTTGGGATTTGTGTGCGGTTTACGCTTGAAAAAATAAGTAGTAAAGGGACTGGTTTATCTAGAAAAGGATTAACAGGGCTCTTATAAATGGAGAATGGTTGAGGCAATTCCCTGATTCCTAAGCTTTCTTGGGATCTTCACTATGTTAGACCATTTAATGGTGGAAATACAAAATAAAGGGCTGCAAGGCTTTCCGGTTAGTGCGAAATCTGTAGAGAGTTAGAGAATGTATAGAGGAAGCCTAGAAGAGGAGCTGTTTTGACACAATATTAATGCTTCAAAAAGCCAATAAATACTCATAAAAACTCACATTGAGAGGTATAAGAACCATCACAATCCAGAGCTAAGGGAATTGGAGACTAAAGATCTGAGTGACTATCAAGCTGCTCTATTAAAACACAACTCCATGTTGAGGCAGAGGGCAAAGGTAGAATGGCTCAAAGAGGGGGACTATAATTCAAAATTTTCCATAATGCTATATTTGCTAAGAGGAATAGAGACAAAATCGTATCTCTTGATGATGGTAGGGGCAATATATGCAGGGAAAAAGAGCAAATAGAAGAGATTGTGATAACTCAAGATACTCAGAAGTAGAGCTAGGGATTGTCATTTAAAACTATATGGGACTATAAATGACTTTGAAGCTCACAAGTCCTTTCACTAAAAAGGAGGTAAAAGGTGCATTATTTAGATTGAATCCCAACAAATCTCCTGTTCTAGATGAATTTAATGCCCATTTCTTCCAACCTACTAGGCATATTACTTAAAAATTACTAGTGGAGACACTATTAGAATACTATGCAAGTAGAAATATGAAGGAACTTAATATAACGCACATTTTCTTTATCCCTAAACACTAAAAATCCACATTCTATGAATCGTTTTCGCCTTATTTCCTATTGCACACAATATATAAAGTAATTTTAAAGATCATGGCTACAAAATTGGAGGAGTTTGTCAAGTCCATCACAAATCTTACTTAAGGGGCATTCATCTCTGGAAAACCCATAAGGGATAATATCCTCAAGGTGTAGCATATCTAGGTTGAAAGTTAATACACAAAAGGGCAAAATAATGAGTAGATCAAACGTACTTAGAAATTGCTAGAGAGAACATTTACGCCCAAAGACTAAAAGACAGATCGGCGAAAGGAATTAGAGTGATCGGCAATGATGATGCGTGAAACAAGCAAAACAACAACCCCTTGATCGACAATGATGATGATTGGCAGTGATGATGTAGACAACCCCTTTTGTTAAGTTTCCGAGAGAGAGAGAGGATGAATTTTGGGATTAGAAATAAATTTAGAATTCTGGAAATGATTTTCTTTTTTTTCTTTTTTGAAAATCCACGTGAGTCACGTGTGTTTTTTACATGACATCTTAAATCCACCTGGCCTCTCCAAACGGACGTTTAATAGATAGAAACAATGCGTGTATAATACTGCCAAATTTTTGTCCAAAATAGCCTAGCATTGAGCAAACTCAATAACGTTTAGACCTTAATTAAGTAAGTTAAAATGTTTAGACCTGGTTCAGTGTGCATAGTTACTGTACACTGAACCAGATTGATCGTAATAACTACTGCCAAATTGAGGGGGGAAAATCATAATGGAGCACATTTGCGATATACAAACTATGGAGATGTAAGGGGCAGGGAGGACTTTTTACACGATAATGTGCCTTACAATGGTGACTTTGCCGGAGTACCTGGATCACGAGGGTACTTCCGAGGAGTAGGACGATCTTTGGAACATATGATGGCACTTCGCCGCCCAAAAGGACTCTGTGATTGTACTACATGCAGCAGAGATTTATTATCATCAAAAAGGCTTACACTGAGATTGAACTCACAAGTGAAAAAAATATCTTACTTCAATGTTACAGCAGAAATGAGCTTTCAAATTATGGAAAAGAAAAGCATTTTATGCACAAATAAACAACTGAATGCCAGATCAGATATTCTATCATGAGAGTAACAAAAAACAAAAGGAATTGGCCAAGTTAAAATAGTGTTGGTGGCCTGGATCAGTGTTAAAGTTAATAGGACATGAATTAACAAATCATGAATGAATTTGTTGTTTAATCAGGTGGGGAGCCAGGTAGATCGAATACAATATGATCAAACCAACAACTTGTTTAATTCTTTACCAACTAAAAACATGGAAACAGAGGTAACTTCTTGGATGATGAGTTCGTTTCAATTGTTTAATCGCACATTAGGCAATTGAATAACTCAAAGATATATACCTGAACATAGTTGCAATACAGATGCTCCCATCAATTGGATAGATCTTTCTGCATTTCTAACTTCCTCCTGCCAACATGTGGCACATAGGATTGTTACTGATTGCTCCTCCTAATGAACAGCTTGCAAAAAATTTACAGAGTTCCAAATTCTTCCTTGATTTGGGTCATTTCAAATACATAAATATATCTGAAATTATTTCCAAACCCAGTTAGAATAAGAAATAATATTTCACAACAAAGACATGAACTGCATCAAGTTAGTTGCCAAAATCTAAATAACACACGTTTTGTGATTTACAATTACATACTTGAGGATCGTGGCCCTTTGCTGCTACAAATAACCCACCAACACGAACTAGAGGAAGACAATACTCCGCTGAGGAAGGAAAGAAACCAAACCTCAACTTCAAAAGTATACATAGATATAGAAAGATATCGCACAAGACAATACCAGTTTACTAAATTGTAGGAATTACCTAAAATTCTCATTTCAGCAACAGCTCTTGCTACTGCCACATCAAATTTCTCTCTAAAACAAACATTATGCGCAATGCTCTGTCCTAAATCAAGGTCCAATGTGATAAATATCAAAGTAACAAAACCAAAAGTATAAATATTGTCAATTCAAAATGGCCTAGTTTCATAAACCACACGCATTTTCACATAATAGTTAAACAGCATAAACTTTATAGGATAAAATGTCATTCTCCAAACAACCAAGCAATAAAAAAACGAGGAACCGAAACCTCTGCTCTTCCCCTGACAACTGTAACATTTGACAACCCAGTAAAGCTAGCTGCATGCTCCAGGAAAACGCAACGCTTGTTCATGGATTCCAAGAGGGTTATTCTCCAATCTAGAACCAGTTAAAAGACAAAAAGCTTTGTTAAGAAAGACTAGCATTGAACAGCATTCCACAGTAAGTAGTAGTAACCCACAAAGTGGAGAATAAAAAAGCACCTGGACAAGCAATAGCCAAAATCAAACCAGGAAGCCCGGCACCAGTTCCCACATCAACAAGAGTAACATTGTTGACTGATTTGTTGCAAGGCAAAGAATAACAATTCGTAATCGGGGGTATTAGTGCGAGAGAGTCCTCCACGTGCCTTTCCATGACGTCTTCCACCTCCGTGACTGCAGTAAGGTTCATCCTCTGAAAGGTAACCATGATCAATAGGTTCGTAAGATCGTAAGTTGTCAGTGCATGCGTGTCTCGGAGAGAGAGAAGAAAGAAACCTGGTTCCATTCAAGGAGAGCCTCAACGTAGAGGTGAATCTGGTCTTTCTGAGTAGCACTTAGTGTTTGGAAAAAAGAGGAATCATAAGATTTGGAGATTCCGGCGGTTGATAGTGATTTTGCATCGATCCTGCGAGAAATGGAACAGACTTGTAGTCTTGAGATTGGAAAGTGTTCGACGAAAGTCCCAAAAGAAAAAGGAAATGAAACGTTGAGAATTTTAGAGCGCCAAATCATCATCCTCTCGCGTTACCAAGCTTCAGTGCTCCTAGCAGGAGGGCAGTATAAGTCAATGAACGACGTGGGCTTGTTTAGGCCCAGTCCATTAGCTGAATAGTGTGTAATTTGAAATTGAAAATTTTAACCGATTTTTACTTTATTAGCTCTTATTGTTAAAAATATATTAATTTATTAATTAATCGGTTAATTTTTATAAATTAATAAATTCTTATAAACTAAAATAAATCAATTAGCTTTTATTTAGTAATATTTTTTTATTTAAGCTTCAATTTTTTTATAGATAAGGATAATCTATTTTAAGGATATTTCAAAATTTTTAATTTTGCTCATTTTTAATCAATTTTATAATAGTCTAATACCGGTTGAACCTTTTAAATCTTAAACATATAATCTCACGATGTGATTTTAAAACACTAGATAAAAGGGTTAATTAGCTAAAATCACTAAATGAAAGATTTTATTTTTGTGACTAGTTTATCTTTTTATCAAAATATACTAAATCATTACTTATAAAACGAATTAGAATAAAAATATTTATAACGTGACACGATTATTTCATATTAAACTAAGTACGTGATATATGACATGCTTATATTCTTTAAACTTATTGCTTAATGTATAATTTTTGTGCATAAACACACTAATGGCTGACTGTTAATACAAAGTTTTAGCATTATATTATACTTGACATAATTCCTTTTTTATAATAAGAGCTTGTTTGTTTTTACTTCATTTTTTGTTCGTGTTTTACATTAAATAAATATATATTATTTAGTATTAATTAAGAATTATGACTAATATAATTAATCATTTTATTTTATTTATAATTTATTTAAATTTATATTTTTACAAAATCAAATATCATAATTATTTAATAAAGATATTTTAAATTTAAATATCTTAAAAGTACGTTAATTTAATACAAATTTAGTTTTAATAATTAATATATATGAAAAAAATTATTTTTCAAATAAAATTTCAATTATTTATTTAATAAATATAATTAATTCAATTATTTACTTAATATTAGTAATAAAAATATAATTTTTTGGTATTAACATCCAAACAAAATTTTATTTTTGTTTGAAATAAAAATAAAATCATAAGAAACTCTAAATTTTTAATAAAATAAAATTGATATTTAAAACTAAAATATTTAATGAAATTCTTGATTTTTTTCATTAATTTAACTCTTAAGTAAAAAATGATAATCAATTATTAATTAATAAAAAATAAAGTATTACTTTAGTGATTTTAGGGCCATAATAATCAAAATTACCTAAAATCTTTATGTTTAGACCTTATCAAAAGCTTGAAAAATAACTTACTAGGATTGTAATCAATTTTAATCAAAATTTGTTGAGAACTTGATTCAACCTAATAATTTGACCCAAATTATGTAAGGTTATATTATATCAGATTGACTCAGGTCAAGGCTTTTCCTCATAAAAAGATAATCTTTTGTTACAATAGAAACACAACTGACGTAGATTATTCAAGAATCGAAGTCGATATGTTTTATAAAATGAAGATATCAATAAACTTCTATGAAATGGTTTCATGGGGTTTTGTTAATTTTTCCGATTCGACAGTTCGATTTATGATTTATCATTGATAAGATCCTTCCTTTTAGTTTAGTAGCACTTTAAGATGGCATAACCTTAACCTTAAAATAACATCACCGCTCCTAGCGTTATTACAGAACTGTACATGAAATTTTGACCTCATGCAACTTCTCGAAGGCCATAAAAAATCTAAGGGCCTGTCGATCTTTAAATAATCTCAACCGGAAATGGTGTTGGATTAACCTGAACTTGACTTGCAGTTTTGCCTTGTCAATATGTGAGGGTAGTTTTGTGGATGATGTAAATTCTTATGATACCCCAAAAGTAGTTAAGACCCATTCTACATACTACAGTAGAACAGAAAAAATTACCGGCATAAGATAAGAATATTAGTTAGGGTGGCTGATCATGAAATCTGTAATTTGCTTCCAGCTGTAATTTCAAATGATGCATGTGGGCAGATTAATGACGGTGTCACTTAAATCGACTAGCTAGTACTACGTTTATTACTTTGAAATGGTCCAATTCATGACGCTACCATACTCGGTATGCTTCTACATCATTTCTTATGTTATTTTAACGTAATATGACTTCAACCTCGTGGGGTGAAGTCAGCCATATAGTAATTGTTAGGATTACTCCTAGAAAACAATGTCTTTATCAAATGTTAAGACAAGGTTACGTTATATTGTTTACAAAATAAGAGGTCCTGTGCACTGAATTTATCCTTTTTTTTAATATAAAATTATGTGATTTTATATAATCATAATATAATTCACGTTATAATTATATGATAAGTCCGAACTTACATTTACTGAAGCCGCGGTTAGGAATAGAAAGGTCTGGCATGAACAGATCAGAGTAAACGACACCCTTTAAAGTCCTCGCGCCTAACTCCCAAAACTCAAGTTGTAGGCCGATAGCTTTAGCCAAAAATTACGACTCGTAGATGTAAAAAATTTGCACTCTAAAATCGTAAGATTGTCATACCCACAGGATCACTCAGTGAAGACTCATATCGTAATAAGCTATAAGAGAAGCCGATCTTTACAGTGTGTAAGGTATTAGCAAATTTGGTTTTCTTTAAGTATTTTCCTTATTTATTGTTTGAAAATTTATTTACTGATTATGGTAGAGTGTCCATCGTTTTTTTTTTTCAGCATCAACCTCCTTTGTACTTTCTGCATATGAGTCTAAAGGAAACAGCCTCTCTACATTGTAAGAATAAGGTTGAGTATTATCAGACCTTCCCAGACCTCACTTTATTGCAGGACTTCAGAATGAATGTGACGATGATGATGATAAATTAATAATATAATTTACGTATTTAAAAGAGTAATTCATGTGATAATACTAATTATTTTAAAAGAGCTTTTAATTTAAACAATGAGATAGATTACATATTTAAAATAATTATTAAGAATAGACACATATTAAAATTTTAAATTATTTATTTATAACATATAAATTATAAATTGTATTGTATATTTAATAATTTATTTATTACATATTTATAAGACAATAATAGAATTATCAGCATCACCATCAACACTCATTTAAAATTTAGGAGGAGCTGATAATAAAAAAAAAGACTATTTTCGGTAAGACAATAATAGAATGTTTGTAACAAATATCTAAAATCTCATAAGCTTCGAATGTTCTCCAATTTTATTAAATAATTTTTATAAATTACTTAATTTTAAAATTATTATGTCTAATACATGTTTCAAATTCTTCTTTTATGAAATAATATTTATTTGATAATTTTATATTATTCTTCCTTCTGAAATTATAATCCATTCTTCAGGCACTAACCCACGTGAGCTTATGTCATCTTTGTCATTGAAAGGCTGAAAGCCAGTTTAGTCGTAATGTCAACTGATATTTACACAGAGGAGTAGTAAAAGAATATAAACAATGAGAGAAAAAGGAATATTGCTTTCCATAACAAGACAACCGCAAACTGTGAAATCTCACCCAAGACATCTCGAGAGCATGTGATTGATCAATTTCGGCAACTGTTGGAATAAATTATCGTAAGAAATTCCAATCAACCACCTCAAATTCTCTGTTCTGTTAAACCTTATCCTCCACACATTTACGTGAAACACTGTAACCAGAGGTGATCGGCCAAGCAACTGTCCCTTTCTCCCTAGCAAATCCAAAAACAAAATTTCAGAACGCACATGTCAATTGAAAGCCGAATCTAACTTGTAAGAATTAAATTAATTTGATAACCATACTAAGCTACCTCCAAACCTACATGTTCAAATCACTTCCTCTTCGATCGTCATCTCGTCGACCAAGTCTCACTCTTTCTCAACTCAAGATCCATTCTTTACCACCACAGCATAAATCTACCAACCAGCTACTACCCACCACAGCTTCAGAGCTACTACCCAAACTTCTTTCCTTTTCTGAAGGAAGAAGAGAGAAGACGGGTCAGTTCACTGATGGCCAAAAATGGCAAACACAAATGGAAAATCTTCCATCGTCGCTCTCCGAAACCAACCGACCCACCAAAAGAGTTCCTTTGCCCCATATCCGGGTCGTTGATGTCTGACCCGGTTGTTGTCTCCTCTGGCCAGACTTTCGAGCGCGTCTCCGTTCAAGTCTCCCGCGACTTGGGCTTTATTCCGGTCCTTGACGACGGCACAACCCCTGATTTCACCACCGTCATACCCAACCTTGTCATCAAGTCAACGATTCTAAGCTGGTGCGAAAAGTCGGGTGCTGGAAAACCTCGAGCACCGGATTACGCTGCCGTGGAAACCATCGTCCGTACGAAGATGAGAGAATCAAATTTGTGGAAATCGAATCAGGATCCTACTTTGAGGGTCTCGGAGGTGGAGTTATTAAAGGGCGTGATGGAGAGCCCGCCGGTGATTTTCTCTCACGCAGTGACGGAGATCGCCCACCGGCCACACCACTGTTACTCGAGCTCCTCCGAGGAGTCGGTGATAGTTAACACCGAATCGTCGCCATTCACTCCACTGCCGTTAGAGACCCGGCCGGCATGTTACACTTCGTCGTCGAATTCGTCATCCGAAATCACCCAAATGGAAACCCTAGCTCAAAGCCAAACATTTTCTTCCGAAGAGGAGGAGATAACAACAAAGCTTATGAGCACCGAAGTGCACGAGCAAGAACAGGGAGCAA
The DNA here is from genome assembly GCA_027568955.1 of Erythroxylum tenue. NCBI lineage: Eukaryota > Viridiplantae > Streptophyta > Magnoliopsida > Malpighiales > Erythroxylaceae > Erythroxylum > Erythroxylum tenue. The sequence goes on from JAOSBM010000007.1 coordinate 19,199,681, forward strand.
TTTCGCTTCGAAAATTGACAAAAACTAGAGAGGAAAGTAGGGGTTCTCTCTGCAGTCGTCGACTGCTCGAGGCTCTTCGTCCGTTGATCACCTCACGCTACGCCGTCGTTCAAACCAACGCCGTCGCTTCTCTAGTTAACATCTCTTTGGAGAAAGCTAACAAGTTGAAGATCGTACGGTCAGGATTCGTTCCTCCGTTGATCGAGGTGTTAAAAGCTGGAAACGAAGAGTCACAGGGACACGCAGCCGGTGCGCTCTTTAGTTTAGCCTCAGAGGACGAGAACAAAATGGCAATAGGAGTCTTGGGCGCGTTAGAGCCATTGATGCACTCACTGAGATCGGAGAATGAGCGTACGCGCCACGACTCGGCCATGGCTTTGTACCACGTGAGCCTAATGCGGACCAACAGAGCAAAACTGGTCAAACTCGGCGCCGTACCGACGCTGCTTGGTATGGTGGAATCGCGGCAATCTGTGAGTCCCGTGTTGCTGATTCTCTGCAATTTAGCTGCGTGCGACGAAGGGAGATCAGTGATGCTAGACGCGAACGCGGTGGCGATATTGGTGGAAATGTTGAGGGAGGATGCGACGAGAGAGAATTGCGTGGCGGCGTTGTGGGCGCTGAGCCATGGGAGCCTGAGGTTTACGGGTTTGGCCAAGGAGGCGAGAGCAGCGGAGGTGTTGAGAACGGTGGAGGAGAGAGGAAATGAGAGAGCGAGAGAGAAAGCGAAGAAAATGTTGCAGATGTTGAGGGGGAAGGATGAGGAGGAGGAGGAGGTTGATTGGGAGGGTCTTCTTGGATTGGGCGGGTTCCATCGGACCCGGCACCTGCGAAACGGGCATGGTCGGAATACCAGTAATTTCTGACCCTGGTTGTATAATTCTCGTAAAGACAGGGGATGTGTAAATTAATGATGTTTTTTTTCTTTGATGTAATGATTAAAGTTTTGGGATAATGAAGGGTTTTTTGTTTTGTTGTTAAGAATTAGTTACAGGATCAACAGTTTGTATTTAGTTTCTTAAGATTTGAATCTTTAGCTTTATTCATGGTTGATGTATAAACGTAAACGGAATTTGCATTATATAACTAATTAATTAATTACAATATAATTAATTAAAATATAATTAGCTAATTAATTAAAATATTATAATTAGTTAATTAATTACAATATAATTAATTAAAATATTATTATTAATTAATTACTTACATTATAATTAATTAAGATATAATTAATTAATTAAAATATAACTAATCAAAATATTATTAATAATTAGTTACAACATAATCAATTAAAATATAATAAATTTTTATTTTTTAATATTTTTTACAAACTAATCATTATCAATAAAAATGGTATTTATTTTTCTCTTAATCAACAATCATAATTATAATGATAATATTCATTCTCTATCATTCTTTCATGCGAATCAACCGCCCCTCAACTAACTTTGAAACTTTTAATCTCAGTTCCGTTCCCTTACCATTGGTTCTTTTACCTTGCCAATCAGAACTTATAAACATCACCTGCCCTTTTTTTTCCCAATCTTGCTTGGTCATTCATCTTTCAATTAAAGAGTAGTGCATCTTCTGTTAGGAAATTAGGGCAAGATTTAACCTCATGCATAATAAAATAAAAACAAAACTTTTCATTTAATTTTTGGTTAATTATAAAATAAAATATCAATTTTACTCAGTTTTGTAATACTAACCCAATATTTGAAAAGTGACAATAAATTACCTCAACTTTCAATTTTTTGAAAAAATATCCAAAGGTTAAGTTTTCCATTAATGTTGGCAAATAACGTATGATTTCTTATATGACACGTGTCTAACACGTGACCTATTTTTTTCAAGTCATTTATTTAAAAATCATTTAAAGTAAAAGTAAAAGTAAAAGTAAATTAAAGATTAATTAATTAAAATAAAAACTAAATGATAATTAAATTCAACTATGGACTGTCGTCTTGGTTCATTTTTTTAGATACAACTCTCATCTCCTACAATTGTGTGTCAATTCAAGATACAACCCTCCTCTCTTGTAGTTGAAGCTTCCCATTTCCAAAGAGTTACCCCATTGGTCCTGAGGTAATGAAATTTCGACTTTTATCCTATGTTTTCATTTTAAAGAAGTTCTATTTTGAGGCTCTTTTTGCTCTAGTTTCTATTCATGTTTTAATGAATATAATGAGGGTTGCATGTGGATTATTGATGGTAACGACAGGAAATTTATGTAATTCTTGTCAGGTTTGTTTTAAGATTTTGGGTTCATTGTTTTTTTTCTTTTTATAGTTGATCATTTTCGAATGTTTTTTATTTTCCCTTTTATATAATTACAGGATTGATTGGAGTGGTTTGGTTTGGTTAAATGAGTATGTTGTGTTGGTTCATCTGATTCATAAATTTGTCAATGTTATGTAATAACTGCTAATCAAATTAATTTTTTTGTAAGTTTTCAGTTGTTTTCTGCCTAATGGTGGACTGTTTTTCTTTAATAGATCTTTTTAAAATTATCTTTTTCTGAGTAATGGGCATATAGCTTATCAAAATGTTGATCTTTGGAACAGAGTGTTTGTTCCAAACAGTGTTTGATCTTTGGAACAGAGTGCTTGTTTTCACTATCACTCTCATGCTTGTTAAAACGTTCAACATCATTGTCATACTCCCATTGCCTACTATAATGCTTGTGATTACACTATTTTCCATTGTATATTACTGTTATATCCCATTGCTTTGCTCTTACTTTTCTTGCTCACATTTGTTTTAACTAGCTTGGCTAACTTTCTTAGTTGGATCCCTTAGTTCATTCCATTACTAAAGCTTTGCTCCCCGGTATGCTTATGGCTCTCTTGCTTTCTCTCATAACCTCCCTGCCCTCCTTTCCAACTTCTCAAACTAAACATTTTCATTGTCCCCTCTTTTATCTTCTCACCCAACTTCCTTTCCTCTGTGCTTAAAACTTTTTTTATACGTTTTTTGGAAATGTCCATCTCTACTTTACTTTCTCCTAACAACTTTCCTCCTTTAGCTCATGAGGTCACCATCCCTAATAAGCCTTTTAAAGGTCCTAAAGTGCCTCAAGTGACCAGTCCACCTTCTCCTAACTAAGTCCTTGACCCAATTAAGAAGATATAAAGTCAAGTTATAGACGATAGCTCACTGGTGGGATTACATTCAATTCTTAATTGAATTTCTCATTATACCTATTTTTCGTTGTATATTACTCTATGATTTATGTATTTTAAAGGATGTTTTATGAGTTTTTTCAATGATGATTATTAATTCCTTTTAAAAAACACAATGCTTCTTTTATTCTTACTACTCCAACTAGGCTTTCAATTTTCCTTATGACTACTTCTACCCGAGTTTCTATAAGTAGTTTAGTTACAAACAGTAGTAGGTGAATTAAAGAGTTTAGATGACAAGGATTTCAACTACTTAGCTATTAAATTGTATATCTTGTTATGTCTATATTAAATTCTAGTATTTCAATTTTTAGTGCTTTTTTATTTTCTATATCAAATTATATAACCTATTTCGGTTTAATTTTCTCTTTTGTTTGATGAGGTGCTTGTAATTTTGATTTGTTGAAAACTATATTAAAATTCTTTGTAATGTAGATGTTAATGAATTTTAAGTTCCATTATGGTGGGGTATTGGAAAGAAATGGAAACAACAAATATGTTGGAGGTAAGATCAAACAGTAGAAGGATGTTGGTGTTGATCAACTTAGTATGTTAGTACTAAAAGAAGTATCAAAAGATAGAGGCCATAGACTTATATATATGTTTTACAAATTTCAAGAGGAGTCAATGAGATGTTTGAAAGAGTTGAGTTTAAACCATAATAATGACATGTTGTTAATGCTTCAAAGCATGGAAGAATTGGAGAACTATAATGTTGAAATCTATTATGAGTAGGGGTGTTCAAGAAAACAAGTGAACCTGTGAACCGAACCTGAATCGCATGAACCAAACCTGTAAATAAGGTTAATCAAACCTGAGTTCAGGTTCGGTTCGAACCGAACCTAAAAAATCAGGTTCATGGTTCAGGTTCAGGTTTCTAACTTGCGGTTCTAGGTTAACCGAACCTAAACCGCACCTATAG
>JAOSBM010000007.1:19207399-19218161 GCA_027568955.1 Erythroxylum tenue
TCGAATGAAGACAAAGTACTGACAATTTGCAAATTATGAAAGCTCAATATAAGGAACCAAACTAAGCACAAAAATCACCAATTAGGAGTCAACATGTGCACAAACAGTCAAGAAAATGCAGCCAATTTATAAGATAAACTTGGCTCAACCAGTCACGATCGTGCACAAGCCTCATTTTCCCCTTGTGCACGATCATGCACTGCCTAATTTCTTCTCCAGATTCACGAACTGTAGATTTTTCTTCTCTCCTTCCTCTATTTTGCTTAATCTACCATTTCTAACTTATGTCCTCACTATTTCCTCTTTATTCCTACTTCCATTTCAGCTCAATTTGATCACAAACAAATCAAATCTATGATTGTTCATAACATTAAAAACAGAACCTATCATTCACGTATCTTCATCACGTTTTTTGCATTTTTGCATTTTCGGCACTTTTCCATTTTCTTCTCTAACTATCATTTTAATCTTTTTTTCCCACATCACGACATCACCTTATACCTTTTTCCTTAACTCAAAACTCATTTTAGTTCATTTCTAAAACACCCAAAAGATTCACGTAATGACACAATGAAAACAGAGCATCTCATTTCTCCAAATATTTTCTGCACTCTTTTTATACATATTTTCAATGATCTTTCAAACCCAAAAATCATTTCAACACCATCTTATGGAATATTGATCTTCAAAAATGCAAAAGTAAGACACATGGTATTCTCTAAATTTTTACTCACATTTCAGTATATATATACAACCTCGTTTTAAAAACACTAAATTGTTAAATAACTTAACGCATGTTTCATTCTACATATCATGAAAACCATACAGTACTTACTTGTTTAAAACTCCAAATTCTTCAAAATCACAAGAACCCTTGTTGTCCAATACAACATGATCATCAATAGTTGAAGGTTGTAAGGTTAGGTATTTCAGTGACAGTGAGGAAGGTAACACAGTGAAATAACAAGTGAAAAGGGAGAGTAAAACTTGCGTTGTGAGGGTGAGAAATTTCTGAAGTAATGAAGCTTACAGAGGATGAAGAAAGTCGCGAAGAAGAGGAAAACAAGATCAAACAATTAATTTGGTCTTTCCAGTAAATTCGTGAAATCAATACTAGGCTTAGCACTTGACACTTGTCACCTGTCCAATTCCTATAACTTTAAACTGGGTTCTCTTATTTAACTAGTCCAATCATCTCCAAATTTTACTCCAATTGTCTCTAAATTTTCAGTATCATTTGTTAATAAATCCCAAAATCATTTATAGAATTCTTCACTATCTTATGACTCTTATTTCTACTACCATTCATCAATTGTCTTGCCACTTGGCATTTTTCTAGTCCATAAACACTCATAATTTCAAAATTTTCCTAAATTTCACCAAAATTCTAATTCGGAAATTTATACTCTCCAAATCAGTTTTCAATACAAATAAACCACAATCCTTAACATAATCATATATAAAAATCAATTATACTCAAAAAATGTCAATGAATGCATGTACAATCATTTTAATGTGCAAAAATCAATATTCACATGTGTGTGTAAGCCATATTATGTATGAACGTGAAATGCACTTTCTAACTTCACAATAATCTCTCATATACAGGGTTTTAGCCCCTAAAATGGAATAATGGGATGTTACATTTTATGTGGGATTTGGTGCGCTGAAATATGATTTCCTTAATGTTTGTCAAAAAATAATAGGGCCTAATGGATTTTTTTAAAGACATTTATTGGAGGTGCTTTGTTAGTTGCAATTGGGTGTGATTGAAACAATCACATGTACCCTATATATTGGGTTATGGTTGAGGGAGAGAACTACCAATCTTAGCATTGGTTTTTAAGTCTTCTTAGTGATGATGTAAACATTAGTGGAAATTTATGGACATTTGTAACCGAGCAACAAAAGGTCAAAATTTTGATATCGATACTATTTATTAGTAAATGTGTTTTGAATTATTATACTTACATTATAATGTGTTTTTCTTTTTTTAGGGTTTAGTAGATGCATTGAAGAATCGTTTCCCAAAAACAGAGCATCAAAAATGTGTCCAACATGTGTATGCAAATTGGTCTAAATTACATTGAGGTCACATGTACATGAGATTATTTTGGCAAGTGGTTAATTGTATAACGGAAGTGGAATTTGATGAAATAATAGAGTAGTTGAAGAATGTATCAAAAAAGGCTTATGATGACTTTTAAAGCAAGAAATCCTTACACTTCTGTGAAAGCCATAACTTTGTTTTAGGCTTTAGGTCAAGCTTAGGCGAGGGTTTTACTGTCCAAGCCTATCTGAAGTCTGGCATATAGATACTCTTAACCTTAATTAGAACTTTTGTGTGCTTTTTGATTGTCACTCGTTTTCTTCTCGCTCCCCTCTATTAATATTCAAATCCTTTTCATCTTACTCTAGATTTTGGTGAGCTTTTCAACTAAAAAAAATCTAAATTTAGTAGTGTTACCAATTAAAGGTTGGACATATGATTTTAGTAGGTTTTGCATTTCTCTTCTTCTTTTAAACCTAACTTTAAGCTCTTACATTTCTAGATCTTACACTTTCTTATGGGACCCCACCCTTTTCTTTCCTATTCTCTTGCGAGCATAATTCGAAAAATGATAATATATTTGAGACTTGAATTGAGAGATCACAAGATAAGTGTGTACATAGAGATGAAGAACCTTGTAGCATAGGGACAAAAAGGACTAAAGGGGATTAAAGCTTTTTCGGTTTGGATCGAGTCAATTGGTCCAGTTGGGCTCTACACTTCAACTATCGAGTATGCTTTGAGTTGTTTGAATCCTAATTGTGTTTGGATTATATGAGCTAGGTCTGATCAAACTTTGAGCCATACTTGTGTCGCGCCTTAAGAGGGTCGAGCTGGTGATAGATCTAACCTAACCCAATCTGTTTTCATCCCTAGTTTTAGCTTTTTAGAATTTGATTGGAATTCAAGTGCATGGTTTCAAGGTTTCATTTTGGGCTTCACATTACTTGTGAATGTTATTTTTCAAATACAATTTTGATAAATTCTTGTATGTATCTAAATCATACATACCGTATAAGTCACTTGACAAGTCAAATGATTGTAGTCAAACTACGAATTTAATCTTGATTACCTCAACCTAAGAGATCAATAATGAAATCTTGTGGTCATTTGTTTCTACTTTGGTTTTTAGTTTTCTCTTTTTCTTTTCAAATTCATAAAAGTAAAATTATTTGTTTGAATTTTTTATTTTTGTTTTTAGTTAGTTTCTTCTAGTTTTCATGATTTATGAAAATTATAGAAAAAATATATTTTAAAATTTTTCTTATAATCTGAGTTCCCATCCACTAAATATGTATTATTTAATTATTTAATATTAATTACCAATAATTATAATTAATATAATATAATATATTTCATTTTTATAATTAATTTAAATTATAGTTTTTTAAAATTAATTTTAACGATTATTTAATATATATACCTTAAATTTAAAAAACTTAAAATATATAAATTTTGATCAAATTTTTATTTTAATAAAATATATATTTTTTACTAATATTTATTAATAAATATTGTCCAGGAGATTAAGACAAATTATTTGCTTAATTTTTAAATTTTATCTAACATTTAATTATTTTGAACAATGAAAATATAACTACGTTAACACTAATAATATAATAATTTTATATTTTTATTAAAATAAAAACTAAAAAAGAAAATAAAAATCACAATCTAAAATAAAAAATAAAAGGTGAAATTAAATGGCCCTTAATTAATTTTTTATTTTTTAATATAAAATTAGTCCTTTTTCATTATATAAATAACCACCGTGCCTTCCAAAATTGGAAATATAACACAATTTTCCTTTTAAGTTCCCCTGTTCTCCCTTTGCTTTCCAAGTAACTCTTTTGCGAAACTATGACAGAAGTCCCAAGTATTCGTTTGTCGCAACTCCTCAGTCTCCCGAGATCTGATTGGCTGCTACTCTAATCTCTCCGTTGTGATAGGTAACAGCCACGATTCTTTATTTTTGTAAAATCACTGCCACTCGTTAAAGCACTCAGTTTTAATTTTGTTAAAAGTTAACTTGTTCTTATCTCTCTTTGTTTCATTGGAGTCGTGAGACTGTTGAGAGTTTTGTCAGCAAACCATGTCGGGATGGAAATCTGGAACATGGGTTTTGTTTCTACTTGTGGTCTTTTCTAGCTTCATTGAACCATCGATGTCCCAGCTCGATTCTCGCTGGACAGCTAAGAAGAAACTGATGCGAGAGAAAGTTCGAGAGATGTAAGCAAGTTATCATTATCATCCAGATGAGAATTCCTTTCACATGTCAATGTTTTTGGGTTTTGATTTCATGAGATTTTTGTTTTGCTGTATTCGGGTGTTCGCAATCTGAATTTAGTTACTTTTTTCAGTTCTTGATAGCTCAATCTATTTCGAAAATACCAACCTATATGATTTATACTTTCCATCCATATTTTGTCATACTCCTTGGGGACTGTGGAAGAAATAAATTGTAATCAGATCAAGTAGAACGAGATTTATAAAGTTTCAATCTTCAGGAGCTTAAGATATTATATTCTTCAAATCAATCATAACACTCAAATGTCTTATTCATTAGCTTGACAGTTGTAGAAAGTTGATTGCTAGTCACAGGAAGTTTTGCCCGAGTTTCATAGTACAAGTTCCAAATGAAGGAAAAGGGAAAACAGAGAGCTTTCTTAATCGTAATTGAATCAAATAATAGTTGATCTATTTGGTCTCCAACTGTAATTTCTTTCTCTGAATTAATTGCAGGTTCTACCATGCGTACGAAAACTACATGGCACATGCATTTCCGGTCAGTTAATGTTGTCCTCTATTTAAGTTTAGACCTTCATTTCATTGCGAATTTGTGTTCTTGATTTCTGTTTCTCGCATCTACTTGCAGCATGATGAGTTAAAGCCTCTTACCAAAACGTTCACTGACTCGCTTAGCGAGCTTGGAAATCTGAAGGTAGTTAATCGTATGTTAGTTGGGATTTATGTAAGATTTGTTAGTGGGAAGCTAATAATTGATTGCCTTATTTACAGCTTGAGCACTTGCCTCAAAACTATAATGGAACTGCCCTTACGCTCATTGAATCATTATCAAGGTTTGTTAACTAAGCAGTCTGATACGTATGTATATGTATATGTACGCGTGCGAATATATTTATAAAATCATTCAATTAAGGGTGACCAGATCATACACATGAATATGGATTTTAGGTTATGTATTTGCTACATTCTAATAATTTATAACTTTTTCCTCCATCTTTTACTCTTTCAGCCTTGTTATTTTAGGTAACTACACAGAATTTGAAAGGGCAATTCTGTGGCTTTCTGACAATCTAAAGTTCGATGTTGATGCAAGAGTAAACCTTTTTGAGGTAATGATTTGTTTGCGTCCTAAAATTTTCGCTGTGCTGATTGTTTAAGAGTTAGTGCTCATTGTCTCTAGCTCTTTTCTCTTTATATTCTTTAACGAACATATGCAAATTTTTGTAGTGCAACATAAGAGTTCTTGGAGGACTTGTTTCTGCTCATATTCTTGCAACCAATGCTAAGAACCGGTTGCCTCAAGGATCTTACAAGAATCAGTTGCTTGTTCTGGCTGAAGATCTTGGCCGACGCTTCCTACCCGCATTTCATACACCCACTGGATTGCCATATGCTTGGATTAACTTGAAGGTACAGAAAATATTCTTAATTTGAATGGTTATTGTTTACTAAATCTCTTGTGGCTCTCTCCCTGTTCCCTCTCTCTCTATTTATATATATATTGTTGCATAGTGGGTGGGAGCCTGAGGGCAAGGGGAAATGGTTGCTGAAAATGGGAAAAAGAAGGGAGGAGGGAAGAAAATTGATATAAGCTTTTATACATACATAAATATATATATATCGACTTTGTTTACCTATCACCTAGTCAGATTTTAATCTTAGAATATGTAGTCCAAGTGGTTAACATCATATTTGAAAATGCAGAATATGAAGTTCCTTTTCTTCATACTTTACAAATAGTATATTGAAAAAAAAAAAAGTTTTTAAGTACCAGATGCATGCACATTTAACATTTTTCTTTGGTTGGTGGGTAGTTCTTGGAGTGTTTTTTTTCTTTTGTTCTGGTCAGAAGCTGAGTCTTAATCGTTTCAATTCAACAATTACCTCTCTAGTTTTTGGAAGCGCTAGTGTGTTTTAATGGCTTTGTTTGTAAGAGAGATATATGACTTTGCAGCAATGCGAAATTATGTGGACAGTATGGAGTCATGAAGAATGAGACAAGTGAAACGAGCACATCAGGGTGTGGTGAGATTCCTAAATATATTTAGCTTAAAATGCTAGGAAATGACTTTACTCCTATTGATTAATTCTGCATGTGAAATTAGGTTCTCTAATACTTGAAATGGGAGCTTTATCGCGATTGACTGGTGACCCTATATATGAGTCTGCAGCATTACATGCTCTCCGAAAGCTTTGGAGTATGCGTAGTTCATTAAATTTATTTGGGACAACACTGGATGTGGAAACTGGGGAATGGATTGAGCATTCATCTGGGATTGGAGCTGGTTTGTATTCCCGGGTTTCATTATATTTTATGTGCTAAGTTCCTTTTGGGGAGTTGGTCTGTTTTCTCATGAATGAAAGATTATAACCAGTACAATTTAAGTTGCTTTGAGTTTTTCATAGCATTCATACTTCCAATTTGCATGCCTAAAATGTTACTTGATTTTCAAGATTTAACTTAATGCTCCTGAATCTAGATTCTATGTTGCTTTATGTTAGGGGTCGATTCATTCTATGAATACCTATTCAAGGCACATATTCTTTTTGGAAAGGAAGACTTTTGGAGAATGTTTCAATCTGCTTATCTTGCTGTACAGAAGTATTTCAGACATGGCCCATGGTACTGCCCAGAAACTTATTCCTTTTATTGAATGTTCTTCTTGCTTGGATACATAGTCTCCTCTCCACCCTTACTTTCTGACCCATCCTCCATGTTTTTCCTTCATGTACAAAGAGTTGGTGATAACTTTTCCTTTGTCAGATAAAATAGAGATTCGCAAGCTAGCTTTAATTTTTTGACATTCTAAACTTTTTTATTAAACTAAAGTGATTTGGAGCTGATACTTCTGTAAAGGTACCATGAAGCTGATATGAGAACAGGAAAAGCAACTTATTGGCAATTGACAAGTCTTCAGGCATTTTGGCCAGGTCTACAGGCAAGTAGCTCAAATTACCTACAAATGAATATTCAATAGTTGATGGTTATTTGTTTCTTCTTGGAGGATGTTTCTGTAATTTAAAGTTTTGTTTTGTGTAATAGGTCCTTGTTGGTGATATTGCAGCTGCCAATTCATCACATCGCCAATTTTTCTCTGTGTGGAAGAAATTTGGCGTGCTACCAGAAAGGTATTTTGCATTGGAAGGTCTTTGATCTTCTGCCTTTCTCATGGAAATTGCCATTAGCTTTTTATTGTAGTGTGGCTACTTGATTCTCTAGTTTCTGTTGTGATGAAAAAACAAATATATGTTATGAAATTTATAGGTACTTATTGGATCATCAAATGATACATCCTACTGAGAAGTACTATCCACTGCGCCCTGAATTAGCGGAATCCACATTTTACTTATATCAAGCAACTAAAGGTCTAGTCATCGTCTTCCAAACTTTTTTCTTTTGTATTTTTCTTTGTTCTCACTAAAATGCCGTATTGTATCACTTCTGTGGCCTTCAGAGGGAAAAAAAACATTCTGATTTTTTGCTCTTTTAAATTTGCCTTTGTATGTTCTGGATGTTCTTAGACCCATGGTACATGGAAGTGGGTGAATCAATTGTGAAGTCTCTTAATATATACACCAAGGTTCAAAGTGGGTTTGCTAGCATTAGAGATGTGACAACTATGCAAATGGAAGATCATCAGCATAGTTTCTTTCTTGCAGAAACGTAAGGATCTTATTGTTCATCAAAGTTTAAAGAATGTCCTTTCAAGAATATAATATATTTTGCAAGCATAGATTGTCTTCTGACGCCTTAACACTGTTTGTAGGTGTAAATATCTATATCTTCTGTTTGATGATACATTCTTGGTTGATCAAAATTATATATTCACAACTGAAGGTCACCCTCTGCCAGTACTAACTGATTGGCATGAGAGACTCCCGGAGGCATACATTCCATCTAACTGGACATATGCCAAGGTCTTTTTTCTCTCTGATACTCATCCATCCATTCTGGAGGGGATTTAATTTCTAGACCCATTATGCAAAATGGCTTAAATGACATTAATATTGTGTTGCAGGGTGAAAAGCAAAGAAGAAGAGCAAGTGCAATGTCTCTCCAAGTCTGTCCAGCAAGTAGTTCAAGTTTAGCACAAGGGCATGAATCCGTTGAGAGTGCTTGTCACATTCCTGATACTCGGAGTGACCACAGGTGTATAAGTGATGAGGAATGCGGAGTCGATGCAACTAGTTGTAGACGAAGATCGTGTAGTATGGCTGGCTACTGTGGCCTATGGTTGTTCATATGAGGCATCGAATACGAACACACGTTCTTTCCAAGACACAGCAAATCTTTTCTTTTTTCTTCATCTTCCAAGAGATTGTGTGTATGTATAGAAGGATTTTGCTACCTAAATGGTAGGCAGATACATGTCCCTGAAAAGCGATTTGTGTTCTGAATCTTACTCTTTTTGAATGGTTATACTTCGTATTTCGTTTACAACTAAAACAGGTAGAAGGAGCAACCATTAGAGGATTCAAAACTAGAGCTTCCCCAGCAACTTGCATTAAGCCATTTTGAGTCTTGAAACAGGAAATTCTCTTTAACTTTTTGTCCTCCTCTCGGCCGATCGTGAATTATCCCTGGAAAGGAAATTTACACTACACCTTCTCTGATGGGGTTGTCAAAAGACGATGATTTAGATAATACTACAAATGAACACTTGGTCACAGGTTGTTCGTTAATTGTTTGAACTTGAAGACATCCTAGCCTCGTATGGTTTTGGTTGGTGAAACAATGATTCGTACAAGTTTTGCCATTTAGTAATTTGACAACTGCTCGTTACCTAACGTTTCCTAATCCTGTACTGAAAATAAAGTACGTCAGTCCCATCTTAATAATTTATAGGTGAACTAACTGCATTAGAAAATTAAGTCTCCGTTCAACAGTTTTCAATGTTGGCGGGTGCTCTTACATTGACACCCGTAATATAAATGTACGGATGAGATGGATTAGAATAAGATTGGGACGGTTGATTTCATTTGCATGTTAAGATGTCTACAAAAATCATAGATAATAAGTAATCTACGTCCATTCTAAATATTCTATATGAAAAAAAGGGTTTCTCTTAAAACTAAGCTTAAAATTTATATAAGAATTTCTTTTATTTCCTTACATGTCTTGCAACGCGTATATAATAAAAATCTTGAATTATCTAATTTTTCGAATCGACTTTTTAATTTTTCAATTCGTTTTACTTTAACAACTTTTGTTGTTAAAAATTGATCTAAATAAATCGGTCAATTTTTATTGATTAATAAATTCTTATAAACAATAATTAATTTTAATTTAACAATCTCTTTTTTCAATTTAATATCAAATTCTTTTAATTATATTTCAGATTCTTCAATTTTATTCAATCTTTAGTTAGTTTTATAACGATCTAATATCAGTTGAATCTTTTAAACTTTAAATTTCTCGTCTTATCAACCTAGCTTCCTATCTAAATTTTAAAACATTGTTAAATATCTTCGATTACCCTTTCTTTGGCATACAGTAACTAGACAGAAAGTGGAATTTCATTGTGAGAGATTTTCAGTTCTATATTGAGTAGACGACTACTTTGTAATTAGGGGTAGCAATTAAACCCAACAGACTTAAGGTATTTTGAACTCGGTAGAAAGGAGGAGAGGATTGTGTGAAGGTCGTGAGTTCGAGCTTTGGAAAGAGTAACCTTTAATTAAGGTGATATAATCTTTCTGATAGTGACTCATCTTTTAAGAACAAACACTTCTGATACTATCTAGGATCAGACTTAAATTTACCTATTTATGAGTCTGAGTAAGCTCATAGATTTTAGGATAGTCGGGCAAAGCCCGAAATATGAGTTATCCAAAAAAAAAAAACCGTCACTTATCGAACCGGTCAGACTGTCGATCGATCCGATCCGATTTTCAAAACCATACGTGGAGCCAATGTGTGTTAGCTCTGGTACAAACTTTCCTACTAATAATAGTGTACGGGAGTGCAGTGCCCGCCAACAACCTTTCATTTCGCAAAGGAAACAACATTGGAATTTCCGATGGCGATGGTTGCTCAAATCTCAGCGTAATCACCTTCGTACCAAAAATTCAAAAAAGTTAATATAGTCGTAAAGTAAATAATCTTCTTTTTGAATTTTACAAAGAATCTGCTTCTACAATATAACTTTTGTATTTTCACTTTATCGATTCCTCCAAAACTCAATTATTATTAAACCTAACTTCATCGATAGTGTTTAAATAGTTGTCCAGCCGGTGAATGAGTTTGAGATATGTGAACCTTATCTTTTTGGATCTTTGTTAATTAAGGACATGGTTAGCTTTTTTTTAATAAAAGAAGAGAAAGCATTCGCAAATTACATTAAGATACGACGAAGACAAATCCTTGATAAGTCCTCCAGAAGGACAAAGTGACACCCAATGTGCGTAGTGTCAAGGTAATGGATGCCGATATCAAGATGAACTGCATAGTTAGCAAGTCAATCG
>JAOSBM010000007.1:19264383-19277682 GCA_027568955.1 Erythroxylum tenue
TTTTCGATATTAGTTTACTTATGTTATAATCTATATAAAAGATTTGGTTAGATATATTTTTATTTATATTTAATATGATTTAAAATTATATAATAATTAATATATTATGCTTTGTATATTATTTAATATACTTTAAATAATTTTTATATGCATAAATAATTTTTATTACAAAACAAAATATAGTTAAAATTAAAAATTCTTTTTATTTTTATGTTTCCAAACAGTCTACTGTACGAAGCTCTTTCAAAAAAACTCTTTTTTAAATAATAGTCAAACAGTCAACTAGCTTTTTAGAAAAGTTCTTCTTAAAAAAGTTCTAAAGAAAAAAGTTATACTAACAAAAACTCTACTGGCATAAGCCCAACCAAACAGATGCTAAGTAATGTTAGATGAGTTAAACGGTTCAAAATTTTTATTACTAAAATATTTTATTTTAATTTTTGAAAATTTCAAATTAATAAAAACTTAAACTGTTCCCTCAATTTTTACTTATTTAGATTAACCTTTTTAAATTATATAAAATATGTGTTGGGCTATCTTTTGATAACCCATTTTCTTATAGTCATATAATCTTTTCAGACGATTGACTTCTCAATTCATCTCCTCCCGATACACACTTTTTGTATCATATTCATTTCATAAAATGTCTTCCATGCTTATGAGTAGGTCTCTAAAACTTAAATATGTTGATTGTTGAAAAGTGGAGGTCATCTTATTACATAATGTGTTGTAATATATGACATGATCTAGCTAGTTGAATTCAGTTAAAATTTTAAAGTAGCGATCAAGCTAGAAAAACTTATAAATAGTTTATTTGAATCTTCTCCACATATGAGATAGAAAGTGTAATCACACCATTTAGAAAAAAAGTGAGAAGGCAGAAATGGTTAGATTCTTATTCTTGTTGAAGGTTTTTACGATTGATTTGAGTGTACGTTAGATTGTAATCAACTTTTTTTTTTGTTAGCTTACGAAGTATTACAGGAGGGTCTCAACTGTGGAAATACGCTTTTAAGTCATCCACTCCCAGATTAATCCTTGCTTGCACTGAGTCAGTTTTTGTTAACTCACGAAGTATCCTCGGAGGATCCTAACTGTAGAAATGCGCCTTTAAGTCATTCACTTTCAGGCTAACCCCTGCTTGCACTGAGTTAGTCTGTAAGAGATAAAATGCTGACTAAACAGATTTTTCCATTCCTAATAATCAACTTTGGTTTCAATCCTATGAGACGAAAGATCAACTTTTTTTTTCCGTAAATTATTATTAAGTTTAGTGCTGGATTTATTTATCGAATTGTCATGTGATATTTCTCTCTATCTCTATTTGCAAGTACACTTGAATCATCTACTTTAAAGACACCACGGGACATATGTAAGGTGTGGCGTTACATATGATCCTGAAAAGTTGTATACACTCTTCAATTCTTCTTAAAAAAGTGAGAGAATCCCATCCTTTCTTTATGTTAAAAGCTGATTCTTTGCTTCTTCTCATTTCTAAAGCTAAAAGCCTTTACCTTTGTGGTTCAATACGGTATCCTATGACAAAAGTTTAGATTTTCCCTATCACATAAAAGAGAGCTATAACGTCAATACGATTTCAGGATCTTTATCTACCCCAAATCGAATAGCGATTTGTTCTATTCGCTTTGCCTCATTCACTCAACTTACGCTTATTTGATTATGTCTGGTTGGGTCGGTCGTGTTAGGCCCAGACTCAGGCTCAAGTGTAGATGGCTCATTCATAGATAGTGACTTTCCACTCATAAGGGAAGACCTAAACTTAACAGGTATTCTTTCATATATAAGACACTATTTTGCCATGATACAGGTACGGCATTAGAACCCTATTTTTTTCTATTCACGGCCACCAAATCCTCACAAAAAAGACTGACTTGAGCGTCGGAGGGGCCTTCCGAGAATCAACCCCCGACGTGCCTTGTTATTTTGCAGGTATTCACAAGTTTCAGCATACGAAGACGATAGATCCAAACAGCAACATCCAACCTCAACAGAATCAGGTTAAACCAATGTCTATCGTATATAGTTTGTCTAGTGCAGACTATATACCTGCACAATGATTTAGTGTACTTTTGTATCCACGCAATGATCCTGAGTTCTTCCATGCTTAGAGCAGAATCATTGGAGTAGAGCTTGTGTCTTAATGTGGGAGCAAAAAATGATGGCTTTCCATGCCTCGGTTGCTCTAACTGGGAACAGAGCAGTGCCATTAATTATACAGACACACAAGATCTTCTTTACTGACAAAGCTACCTTTTCTTTTTTCCTCACTTAACATCAAGATCAAGGTCAATCTCTTTAAACAAGTAGCTTCGTTTAGTTTTGCCAGTTTCTACAGCTTGCACTGTTCTTATGGAAAACGCTCTTCCTTTTCTGGTCATAGTTTCAGGTTTCGAGTTACCTTACGCACTTTCAAGAGTGTTAAAACTTGCTATTAACACAACCTCAGTTTGATTAAATCAAATCCCAGAAAGTTAATCTTAAGGGTCAAGTAGAAGTAGCCATGTGAAAAGAGTTAGGTACCACGATTGCTCAACTTGTAATTATAATACTGTTTTCTAATTCAGATCCTGGGAAAATATTGATATTCAATACTAGTTACCAAAGATCACAACTTCTCCTGATGATGAATCTGTACGGCCATAAATATTCATATAGAGATTACATCATTTTTATTTGTTTGCATTTGATGAGGGATAATAAAAAAAATTAAATTAAATATTGAAAAAGTTCAAAACTGTCTAATAAAATAAATTTAAAATTTATGATCCAACTTTAAATAGAATCCAAATGGAAATCACTTATGCAAATTTAATTAAAAAGACTTCATTTTCAGACTTTGCCTATTGTTATTCCTGTTCTTGATAATCTGATATAACAACATACTGACATACAATGTTCTTAGGGTTTTAGTGAGGTGTAATTTTGTTTCCTTCTCCAATTTGCACCAATAATGCATGAAAGGAACAAAACATTCAGCAACATGTCTTTTGTACTTTTGTGTTTGTTATAGGAAGAACAAAGAAGGATCATCAACAATGCTCTCCGTTTCCTACCAAAAGAGAAATGTCTACTAACTAGACATTTGTTTATGGTCTTAAGCAACGTGGGTAGTTGCTCATACTCGATGAGACATTCTCTGATGAAAAGAATAGTCTTTGATCTTCGTGCAAGGAAAGATTTGTTAGTGATTGGTGTTTCCAAGAAATCTCTGAGCATAATGTTCAATGTGTAAAGTGAGAAAGATTTACTGCATTACAAAGCATCTGCCTTTCACGTCAGCTTTTTCAGGAATTAGCACCAGCTGAGCAGGCTCCTTCTTCCCTGCTGCTATTCCATTTCTTTATAATCAATTTAGGTATTTAACTGTCCGGAATTGATTTCAAGTTACATCAAGTGTCCATGAAAACATCATAAAAGTGTTCATATTTAACTTGGAACACTTGAAAGTTGGCAACCCTGCCACCATATTGAAACCTGTGATTCTAAATGTTTTATGATTTCATCAGTTGCTTGAATGACTCCACTAACTTGGGGAGTTGGGGGTTGTTACCTCAGAAGATGGTGACTTTTTCGGGTAACCATATCAGGATTTCGTCCATTGATTGGTGACATTTATATCTATGAAAAGAGTTCTTGAATCAGGTTTCGCAGACCACAGGAATTGGAAGGTCTGAATCCCTATATGATGGAAACAAAGATGGAAGTGACGGCAACAAAAACTCTTCATTGCTTACTTGAAGTCCATGTCTTCCAGTGGATTTACAGCATAACAAATTCAACAAAAAAGTTAAGCACCCTATAAAGGAACAGTCTATGTTATAATGCTATATATCGTGTGATAAAAGTTTCACAAAAGACTGAACAGTAACAACATTACAATTTGATCTCCTGAAGAGCTTCCGGTGCACTTTCTTTAAACAAGATTAGCTCTTGTTCATCTTTCCATGCCGATTAATCATACTGATGGGAAGTATTTGTTCAGATTGAATGGTAGGGAGTAAAATTCATCGCTCCTAGTATCACCCTTAAATGTACGGAATTTGTCCCACCAATGCTTACCCCTATCTTTCCTAATAGAACTATCTTTCTTGTGCAGGGTGTTGTCCAAGAAATAAGCCACACAGCCAGCAACAAATGCTTCAGACGAGAATGGAACGTTTACCATATCGTTGAACTGACAAGGAAAATATGAAATCAGCTTCCTGTATAAAATTCCCTAAGCAAATACCCAATAAGGCCAAAGGTGATTATAGCCTACCCATCTTGATCCAGTGTGGACTGGACCATAGCCCCTGATGGCTGTGTACTCGTTGAAATATTGTGGTACTGACAAGCCAATGAAAATGGAGTAGCCCAATATGAACTTTGTTCGAAAACTGTTGAGGTTGCAGAACTGCAGAAAGCTCAGACCTCCAGCACCTAGACATCCATAATGCCATTACCAAACCATCAACATAATCAAGCACAACAAATAAGAATTCCATGGTTACAAACATCACGTTAAGGTGTACATACCCACATAACCGAAGAAGAGGCAATACAAAGCGGCAACAATTGGTGGTGGAATTGAAGCAAACACTGCCCCAAATTTTCCTAAGGAACACCAAAAAGTTGAGTCATATACAATTTAAAAGACATGAATCAAAATGAGAAGCTCTTAAGTTCCCAAAAGTTGATGACTAACCCAGAATGGAGAAGAAAAGCATGAACCCAGCAGATATCTGCACAACCCTACGGCTGCCAACTCGTGTCAAGGCCAAAAGACCAGCATTTTCTCTGTATAAAATGGTCAATACTACTGTTATAAAAAAGTTTCATCCACGTTCTGTTTCTAAATTAGTATTGATCTCAGACAAAAGTTCTCCTGGTAGTCTTACACAGACACTGAGGATCCATTCACAGTTCCAAACAAACCAGAAACCAATATAGCAACTCCCTGAGAAGAAATAAGATTGTTAATACAGAAAATAATATTAATTTCTCTCAACTAAATAAAAGACAACATATGCATATGAAGTACAAAGAATTATCTGAGCCAAAGTGAGAGCATGCAGCATTATTACGTCAAGAAATCAATATAGAATCCAAGAATCCAACTACAAATGACAGTCATACAATAAAAAGATAATGCAATCAGTTCCAGTTACCTGCCAACCAACACCACGACTCAGAACAGAAGGGGGCATTGGTGTTGCACTTGCATACCTTGACACAGCAATAAAGGCACCAGTAGACTGCAAATTTGTGCAGCATAATGTGTAAGATTCAAGTCCCATACAAGATAGCAATGTAAGTAAGAACCCAATTCAGACATCACATGCTTAAACTACAGCACATGTACGAGTGTGCAGGCACCTACAGATGGATAGACACAAATATAATGCAAACAACCTAGTAAAGGACACAACCTTTAAAAGGGTAAATGAAGTAGCAAGCAACTAGATTTGCTGACAAATAAGAGCCTGATTAGAGTACCAAAGAGACTATTGATTTTAGCATCAAGAAATATATCTTGATTTTAGCATCAAGAAATATATCAACCTCATGATTACATACATCATAACACTGCAGAAATTAAAAAATAAAATCTTTTTCCTATTAGCATGGGATGGACATGAAATAGTAAGGGGAGTTGAACACCAATAAAAGACCATAACAGCCAGGATGGCAACTACTATATGATGTGATTCTTCATTTATAAGACAACATTTGTGAGAAGATGAAGCAGAGGAAACAAAGTGAAGGAAAATGCCAACCTCAACAAGAGCAACAAATGATGCCATCATCATGGCAAAGGCTTCACCAGCATCAAATGAAGGTGGACCCCACTGAAAGGGATAAGGCACTCTTATCCTGCAAAACCATAATTCAGGATAAGGCAGACAAAATGTGAGTCCAAGGAATTTGGTAATTTCTTTAGAATTGTCTTACACTGCATCCAAGCCATTCTAAGGCTGTATCGGAACAGCCAACCTGGGGATGGAAACTAGAACGTTCAGCTAATTCGCTTGCTTCATTAAGGTTTCACATGGGTTGGCAAAAACTTGCTACGGTTATAGAAGCCGGATATGATATATCTATCTACATACATACATACATATATATATATTGATCATCTCATCTCATGTTTCTAGATCTGCTAATTGGTGGGACTATTAGTTCAAACATGCAGCACATATACCAAGTTAAACATCAAATCAACAATAGAAGTTTCAATCATCATGTAACGAACATCTTTAACTTAATAGTCTTATTCTCTTAAGACGAAACAAGATATGGATATCCATATGAAGAGAACACACCCTAAGTTTTGCAAATAGCCTTTGCTACCAAAATTGAAACATGTGGCAATTAGTTTTAGTTGGTAAACGCATTGTGACTAAACTTTCTAAACATAACAAAGTCATGACAGTAAAATGGATAACTTACATCACTTTCAATAAAGACCCAATCAAATAGCCAATAGAACATATACAATTCCCATAGATAGTGATCATATAGATAAAAACGAGAAAAAGGAAAGTTGTCTGACTGCCTTAACTTCAGACCTACCATGGAGCAGCATCTATGAGTCCAGCACGATCAGTTCGACAAGTTGCTTGTGTCTTCGGTGCTGCATTATTATAAGCCCCACCTACCGTAAGGAGATGAGCATAAATCCATACAATGGCCACAGAGAATATGACAGCAAAACGATCAAAGACATTCTTTCCTTTCTTTAACACATGGGCCATATACTGCAAAACGTGTAATGGGAACTAACTCAGGCTGAGTACAATCTCAATATCACATTACTGAAAGAGACCACAAACACCCAACGGCTGACAGAAGGCAGAAATTAATTTCATTCAAGTAGGAAGAGCATAACGCACCTGTGAAATAAATACTAATATGATGAGCTCCGGCAGCCCAATCTCCACACATTTGGCAACCTAAACATCAAATGGAAATATGAAAACCAAATGTATAAGAGAAATACTAGCAAGAAGGGAATGAGCTCCATGGCATGTTCCCCACCCAGCACAACACCCTAGGCTCAATTTACAACTTCCCCATCTCCCAGTGCCTGCATGCAACAATTCCCCTCCCTCCCCGCCCCCCCCCCTCCACCGAAAAGCAAGAACAGGGTTAGCGCATCTCAGAAGTATGCGCCACACAGTTTCTAATTGCTCATATGCAACAAAAGGAAGCTTACCCCAGGGAAACCAAGCTCATACAGCCCAAAACCAACGAGAGCAACCAAAGGAACAACTGAAAGTGGACTTAAGAACCTGAAATGTGTGAATCATTAACTTTTTAGCATTAAAAAGATGCTTGCACTTACTCAGCGTAAAGCAGACTTCAATCAGCCAAGCACTAAAACCAGCTACTTCATGAGTCAACTGCACTGAGATTCGGCAATGTATTTGACTCACATGGTTTAGACAAGAACATTGATATGTGAATCTCAACACGTCACTTAGAAAATGATCCAAATGATCCATGATTTCACCTCAGCAGGATAATAGCCTTTGTCTATTACAGTATACAATCAAAAGTTTAAAAGATCACTGGTTCTATTCTGTACTAACCTCGTAACATTACGCCAAAGTCCACTAAACCCTAGAACAATCTGCAGTGTTGATGCAACAATTAGGGCACCTTGAATTGCACGCATTGTCCTCTTAAATTTCTGTGTCGGAAGGAAACGTCATTAAAGAATAATTACGATGATGAGACAAGTATCATAAGAACGGTTAATGTAGTTTTCAGATATGCACTAGTTCGCACACATATTTTATCTTGAGTATGTCCTGGGTTTCAACTTTTACTCAAGAACAAGTTGCATCACCAATAGTTAATGGTTTTAAGCACAAACTGTAACCCTTCAGTAGCAATAGTTGACATGATGAACTTAACATTTTAAACTTCATAACGTTCTAAATTGCAAATACCTGAATAGGATCTAGACCACCATCACTAAATCGACCGGCCAGTATAATTGAAATTGTAGTAGGCACAAAGGTATATGAGCCCCCAATCACAGCTGGCAATCGAGTTCCGAACAGAGTTTGCAGCAATGTGTTCAAACCAGCAACAAACAATAATGTCTGTATCACTTGGGCCTTCTCCTTCTACAAGAATGACAAACACTGCATAAATCTCAAGAGAAGATGGATCACTTCTGGAGAAAATTATCATGTTTAGCTGAAAATGACTTATCAACTTCATGCAAGCTTCCCAATACGACTTACATTTCCACCTCCCATTTGGGGCACAAGAGCTGTAGGAATAAGAACAGTCGTCCCAAGCATCACAAGGTAGTGTTGGAAACCAAGTAGAATGGCCTCAGCTGCATTAAATTGTCCCAAGGCTCAACAAGATGCAAGTATACACCCTCTTATAACGTTCATAAAATAAGAATATACCAAAATAGTCAGCCATCCTCACAAGTGCAACTTGAACACATCAGAGAGGAAAAGATTCACACAAAAGGGGAAATTAATTATAATCGAAAATGGGAAGTACTTAACAAAAGAGTCACATTTCTTATGAAAACAAAAAAAATCACATGGACATAAGTGAATTATCACATACAGAAGAAATGCTTTTTTAAAAAAAAATTCGAAGCGGTACTTCCAGACAGAAATTCCTATGCAAATAAGGAATAAAGAATAAATGGCAGAAAAACATTAATTGACATTAAAAACTTTCAGAAAGGAATCATCAATTAACAAGAAAATAATTGCCTCACACTTTCCTTTCTTATTCAATCTTTAATGCGACCACAATCTTCAATAGACAAAACAGTGAGGTTTGCTTTCTGGAAACATCATTTAGCCCTTTGAAAAAGGAGCCTAACTAGAAGAAAAGAGAATAAAAGCTCAAAAAGTTGCTTTCATGCTAAAACAAAGTTGCAGAGACACCAATTAATAAATCCTAAAGGCTTAACCAAAACATGGTCTGGTAGATTCAAGGAATACTTGCCTTAAAATCTCAACTAAGGAATTAGAATCTAAACCCACTAGTAAAGGTCCATAAGTACAGAAAAGGCAAATAAAAGTATGCTTATTGATACTGAATATACTCACGCCATGGAGGAGGACTAGTAATGCAGTAAGAGACATTTGGAAGTTGCTCCTTAGGTGGGTGTGGCGTTGGCTCCTCCACCTTAGCCATGAATCTTCTTCTCTCTGTCTAGAACTTTCTTTCTCTAGCAAACATTAAAAAGACGAAAGAAAAAAACAGCTTCAGGAATGAGTGAATGTTCTAAAAAGTAGCACAAATACCCAAAATCTAATAAGCAGAAATCAGATCCCAAATCCCACAGAAAACTCACTGAAGTGACAAGGAACCAGAGATAACACTCAACAATACTCAATAATACAACTACCAAAAAGCCTGAACAACCCACATAG
The DNA here is from genome assembly GCA_027568955.1 of Erythroxylum tenue. Taxonomy (NCBI): domain Eukaryota; kingdom Viridiplantae; phylum Streptophyta; class Magnoliopsida; order Malpighiales; family Erythroxylaceae; genus Erythroxylum; species Erythroxylum tenue. The sequence goes on from JAOSBM010000007.1 coordinate 19,273,803, forward strand.
ATGAGGATAAAAGAAGATTGCAGAGAATTGGAAAATGAAAGTGTAACCACAGAAGTATAAAATAATGCTCTAAATTATTGGAAAGAAAAACATGAGAAAAGTACCTTTTTACTATAGCAATCTTGAAAGCAAACCAGAAGTCGAGTGCCAAAAGAATTTGAAGTCAAACAAAAATCATGTACCCCACACACAGCCAGGAAAAGGGAAAAAGCTCTACTTTCTTTCCACTAGCAAGAGAAAAGGAGAGAAACCCAGATGCTATTTAGAGCAGAGCAGAAAAAACAATGTACATGAATGAAAACAAAGAATAATAAGAAGAGCGAGCAAGTGAAAGTTGCAAACTTTGCAATGAAAATGGAATAAGAAGATAGTGGGAAACAGTACAAAGAGTAAATTTTTGTTTTTTTTGTTCTGAAGTCTCTCTTTCGTTGTCCCCATGTAACATCCAAGGATAAGAAATCTAACAACTTAATTAAATGCCATTGTTATGCAGGTTACCTACTTCAATCGAGTGATTTCTTTACAAGTGTGCCTAAGTTACGAGAGAAAACACACACTGAAGTTGACATGGTACGTTAAGCCAACAAGCTCGCTCTGTTGAACGACGTCGTCCATTCCACAGGAGTACAGCTACCGCTTGGCAGCTATCAATTATCCTAGGAGAACGCGCCTAGATTTTTTTGATAAACATGCACGTCATTAGTGCATGAAAAGACGGAATTGACCTTTAGAAGTTGGAATGATTGAAGGCGAAGGGGGTAGTTTGGGAAGTGAAGTGAGTAAGAGGACGATGATCAGGTGAGGGGTAGTATAGTGTGGCTATGGAATATGTAGCCAATAGGGAGAAACGACAGCCGACACTACTTTCTCTGTTATCCGGTGGTGGCCTTTTTGCCGATTAGTTAATTGTTAGCTGATTTTATTAGTTATTAATTAATAGTTTATTATATTAATTGATTTGATTAGTAAATTATATTAGCTGTTCGTCATTTGATGTTTGGTAAAATTTGTTGTTTAATATTAATTATTTATGTATAAAATGACTTATGAGGACACGACTTTTAAAAAAATTATAAAAGTATGAATATTATATATCTTAATATTTCGTTGAATATTCTTATATGAATTTAGATTTTAGATATTTAATTCTACAAAAATTAAGTTTATAACTCTAATAAAAAATATAGAACATATAACAACAACAACAACAATAATAATAATAACAACAATAATCATAATAATAATAATCATGAGAATGATGAAGATAATGATACATCCAAACATAAAGTATAACAATCCAAATGAAGTTTAATAAAACAATTCAAATAAAGCAAAAGAAGTTAGGCAAAATTTAAGGGCAAAATTGACATTATAAGAAACGATAATTAGCTTATTGCCCAAAAAGTTACTCACAAGAAGCTTTTAATTTTTAACTGGTTGGATTTAATCAGCCAACAACTAAACAACTAAAACAGCTTTTTGATGAAGTTAAAAAACTGATTTTAGTCGATCAGCTAAAAAATTAGCTGATGAGCCAAAAACTAAACAGGGTCATAGTCAAATAAATTGACAAAATTTTTTATCTTAATATAAAATGATGAATAGATGTTATATAATATGGAGTAACCATAGCTTCACTTTGAGCTTATTATACAAGTGACTTAGACCGCATAACCAATCGCTTTATGTTGGACCTTTTCTTCTGCTTAGCCAATTTGCACTCTTCTATAGTCGCGCCACATGTTATCAAAAAAGAGCTAGATTCCTTGTCCCCATCCAGAAATGAAGGTTAAATTTTTGACAAAGTGCCAAGGCTGGCGTTTGCAAAGGAGCTACTTGGCGGACACGTAAATAGGTACGCGAAAAGAGAAGCTCCACGACTGGAAGAAACAGTCGGTGGTCCTTTAACTAATGAGTCCAGAATGATCATTTTATTATGATTAGAGCATAGTACCAACTCTTTATTCTCACGCACCAAAAACCCGATTTTAAATCGCTCCTTCCTTACAACAGAAGCATAAGAATACTTATAATCAATTAGAAGGAGAGACGTAGTTGGTGTGTGACTACATAGGCCAGTGTAGACATAGGCCTTATTTAGTAAATGCACTTTTTGACAAATTAAGAGATATTTAGTCATTTGATCATGTCAAGTTGTTGATAATCAATTGATTAGGTTGACAGATTAAACCTAATATGATGTTTTTAAAAATGCTCCGAAGAGAAGCATTTTTTCTCAAGATGTTATTTACATTATTGTTTTTATTAAAATATGGAGCCTGATAATATATTTGAACTTTACACCAGGTCCACAATCGCAGATCCCACTTTCAATTATTAGAGGTGAAAATTTGGATCAGTTATTAGATGACAATTATGTCTTTTGTATTTTCCTGGTCATATAATACGTTTTATTCTCCTAATATACCTATGTCGAAAACATTCACAGTGAAATAAAACCCTAGTCGCCGGTGGACGTAGCCAAAATAATATTGGTGAACTACGTAAATCTGTGTGTGTTTGTTATTTCTGTACTTGTTCTTTCATTATTGTTATTGATCGTTCATAATAGCTTTTCTCTTATCAAACTCTGTTATCATAAACTTCAACTTGCTTAATAAGTTAATATATTAAAAAAATGAACTTCAACTTGATTAATATAAAGAAAAAAAAGTAGTAGTAGCAGCAGCAGCAATAATAATAATAATAATAATAATATTTATTTATTTATTTATCATTATCATTATCATTATCATCGTCGTCATCATATTTTCTATATTTTTATTAAAATTATAAACTTAAATTTTTTAAATTAAATAGCTAAATTTTAAATTCTTACGAGAATATTTTAAAAAATACTAAGATGTAATATTTATGTCCTTATAAATTATTTTCTTAAGTCATGCTCTTATAAGTTATTTTATACATAAACAATTAATACTAAACAACTAATTTTACCAAATATTTTTAAATCTCAACCAATTGATAATACAATCAGCTAACAGTTAAATACAATCCACTAATTGTCGGGCCATAATAATTCAGCCTCTTGAACTTGATATAACAAGTTTTTTTCATTTTCGAAATCAAAAAGAATAAAGACCTAATATTTGCTGCACCAATATGGTTGTTTGAATCATGCCTTATTGCGTTAGTTGGGAACATCGATTGGTCCACCGCTCTCAATTGTCAATACCTGCAAAAGGTAGGATTCAAGGGGACAAGGACATGGTTCTTGGCATTATGGCGAGCGTTGCAGCTTGTTTAAGTTTGTTCTATTCGGGGGCCACCTGTATGACTCACAATCCATTGGATAGTTGTCTTATATTGGTAGGAAATTGAATATACCCATTTTTTTTTTCCAATCTGGCCAACCTTGATCAACTAGTTATGAGAAAATGATGCCAGCGCAGGAAAGATGAACGGCTGATAATGATTATTACGGTTTGATATTAAACTTATTTCATGGTACCCTTTTCTTTTAAATATTACACCATATAATTTTTTAAGTGGTGGTTTATCTTATGAGAAAGCTTTTAAAGTGCCTTTTGATGTCTTCTATTGCATTGGTTGAGATTCAAGTTGTCAAATCATGTCGTTGGGTTAGTAATTAAAGATTTTTGTTGGGAATTGACATAAGCATGCAGAAAGGAAGTTTGGAACAGTTTCTAACAGTAATACTTTAGGGAGTGAGAAAGTCTCAATTTTAGGGAAAAGCGTTAACCTTCACTTGAATGTGTGCTAGCCTTTACATGTGCAAAGTTGTACTCCCTCTGATTCATAATAAGTGTTGTTTTAGATGGATTTTAATTATTTAAAATAAGTGTCGTTTGTGACTTTTTATGCATATTTATGATTTGACTTCCAAAATTACCCTTTA
>JAOSBM010000007.1:19284975-19304874 GCA_027568955.1 Erythroxylum tenue
AAATAAATTTATTTAAAATTAATAATAAAATGATTTTATTTTATTAAAATAAATAATTTATATTAAAAATATATACTTTAAATATATTTTAATTATTAAATCAAATATTATATGAAATATATATATATATATATTGAAGATATTTTAAATTTAATTATATTAATTAATAATTATTAAATTAAATTTATTTACAAAATTAAATAAAATTATCCGTATTTCATATTAATAATTGATTTTTAGTTAGTTAAATATATAATATTAAATTAAATTATTCATATTTTATTAATAATTAATATATTAATATATTAAATAATTAATCAAATATTAATTTTAAATTATTTTTCAAGCAGTTTGAAGGGATGAAATTATGTTTTAGAAAGAGTAAAATAAAATTGTTTATTTAGTAATAAAAATTAGAAAATAATTTGATGCCTAAACAAAGAAATAAAAAATCCAACCAAACTGTTCAAATTTTGATCCAGTTTTTAATTTTTTAGTTTAATTTATTTTAATAATTTTTATTATTAAAAATTAATCACTTTATTAATTAATCTATAAATTTTTATAAAATAATAAATTATTATAAATAAAATAAATCAATTAATTTTTAATTAATAATTCTTAAACAAATTTTTAAATAAAATTTTTTAAATTATATTTTAAATTATTTAATTTTAATTAATTTTATGATCCTATCGTTCCGGTCTCAAAGATATTGGGCATAGCGATTTAGCCTATTCTGAAAACCGGCCCAATAATATCTATACTTTTCCGGAAACCTCTGTTCTTCTTGCAGTGACAACAAGAGCTTAGCTCCTTCCGTTACTCATCACCATGTATGCTTCTTTTCTTGCTCATTTCTGGGATCAGCCATGTCTTGTTTGTCTCTTTTTCTTAGCTTAACTTATTATCGCTTTATGTTTTCTCTACTTTGTCGTCCTTGGTCTATGCGTGGTCATCAGCATTTGGCTCGCCAACTGTTCGACGAAATTTCCAAGTGATTGGTTGTTTATTTCCTTTGACATGCCGTTCCCTCGTTTCTTCTTGTGTTTATTTTCTTCTATTTTACTTCATTTTATTAGAGATTAAGGGATCCTGTTCGTCATTTTGAGTTCGACTGAAACTTGGTAGCTTAAATTTTTTATTTACGCCTCTGCTTCATTGTTGATCTAGTTGATTCTCAAAATAATGATTGTCTTAGAGGTATAATCACTTTCTTTGTTCATGTTAGCTTGTTTTCGTTTGTGATTATCTCACGTATCATAGCTGATACTCTTGCTCTTATTTGTGATTAATCTGGCTCATCTTGTTTTGGAGCATCCTAATTCCACTCAATGATCATGAGAATTGTTTTGCTTTCAAGCATCGGGATGGGTTGTTTTACCTTTGTCAAATAACCTATAGTTTTCTATGCTTTAGCTGAGGACCTTAAGGACAAGCATCATGATGCTTTGTGAACCCACTAAACGTAAGCTCATGTTCTGTGGATCTTCAAATAGGATCCAGGATTTTTGTTGCATAATGGTGTCTTGCTTTCTTACTAAGGGCTTTTCAGTTACTGTTTTCACGCAAAAAAAAAAAAAACTGAGTTGCTAGGTTATCATGTTCTATCCTTGTTGGTGTCTTTGATGCCTATGGTTACATGACATATATTGGTCTAATGATACTTGTTTTGCTTCTTATATCATGGAAGTTGAGGTAAACAACATCTTGATTGAACTGGAAAAGTTGAATTAATGGAAGGTTATTTTTCTGAAATAGAAAGACTGATTATAATTTATAGGATCTATGTAGTGGAATTCAAGTATCTATTAATGTGTAATAGATAAAACTGATATGGAATTATGAACTGTTATACCACTGCCCTTTTTGCAAGGCTTGTTGTGGTTTTTGTTATGTATTCATTTTCTGTTTCTATGTAACATATGTATACTGTTGGCCGTTTCACTAGGATAGAAAAGCTATGTACTGGTCTTGGAACCAGTAATACATTTTAAAAAGGTACAAAGACAAATGACCGTGCGCACATGTTATAAATATGTGCTCACATATTCCTATGTGAAGTCCTAATGCTCTTTCTTTGCAATAATATGCAGAAATTGATATAACCATGTTTGTAAGAAGAGTTATTGGGAGAGCACTCTCTTCTGCTGCAAAATCTGAAACCTCTGCTGCCACTGCCACTGGTACAACTAAGTCTGGAAAAAACCCCCTTGAGGAGTTCTTCGAGGCAGATAGGAAACAAGATGACAATAAACCTGTCTATGGTATGAGAGATTTCAGTTGTTGACTACTACCGGCATTGCAGTAGACTTATGCTGAAAGTTTGATTGAAGATTTTCATTTCATTTTGACAAAAAGCTACGTGCTTTAAATGATAACCTGATTACCTTTAATTGCTGCCAGGTCGAAGTTGGAAAGCTTCTGAACTGCGTCTGAAGTCGTGGGATGATCTTCAAAAGCTTTGGTATGTGTTGTTAAAGGAGAAAAACATGTTGATGACTCAGCGTCAGATGCTTCAGTCCCAGAACCTGCAATTTCCAAATCCAGAGCGCTTACCCAAGGTCAAAACTTGCCTATATGTTTGCAATTTGATGCAGTATGATTTAGCAGGAAAAACTATGATACACTATGTTGTCAGTACCAAAAATAGCCCCTTGAATCTCTTCTTCTATAGCAACAAGTCACCTCTTTTTAAACCAAGTAAAATTAATCCAGTCGAATATTCTTTTAGTTAGATGTGCTGCATAATTTGCATCACCTAAGCTTTACACTGATAGCATTCAACAAAAGATGTTTAATACATTTGAATTAGGATCCATCACTAATGTGCCAAGATATGCTACTTGTCCAGTTTGGATGCATTTATGACTTTGAAATTGATATTTGAGTTGTTTTTACAAATCAATGTTGCTTAAGTGACCTATTCTCTAATTTGGCTTTCTATGGTTGAAGAAACTAAAGAATGATGAAACGGAAGGAGAATTGGTGCCTTCCAATGTTACATTGGACTTTCTTTTGAGTCTAAAATTTGCCAACTCTTCATGATGGTTACATTCTTTCCCTGAAAAACTAACTGTATAATGGATAATTGTACTGTGAGGCATCTGAAAACTGATTATGGGATTCTTTTTTGCTTTGTAGGATTAATGGATATAACATGAAATACTGTTAGCTTAAAAAGATTGCAGACTATTGAAAGTAAAAGTTTTAAGGATTCTAATTGGCTCCTTTCCTCCGTTGTATAAACAATAAGAAGCCTCTAAGATACTTTCCAGCTGGAAACTAAGTTGATCTTATCTTCTGAGAAAGGTTCTACTTTCATTTTATGTTATTTAGACTCTCAGTTCAAAAGTTACGTTTTTTGGTAAGGACTTATGCTCTATTGTGTCTATTTATTTGGGTCGGAAATATCTTCTTGTTCTCCAGTTTCTTGGCAACCCAATTGCTAATCTTGTATTTGTCAATAATCGTCATAATTCAGGTGAGGAAGTCAATGTGTCGTATCAAGCATGTACTAACTGAGAGAGCAATAGAAGAGCCAGATCCCAGGAGATCTTCTGAGATGAAGAGGATGATAAATGCCCTATGATTGTACTTAGATTTTGGTATCTATTCCCCATATATAGTCATCCTTTCACATGGTCTAACATCGATTGACTTCTCTGGATAGAGTAGTCTTTATTAACATTGTTCTGGTAGTTAAACAATCTGCAGAATGTGAAGCTGTATGTGATGATTCCTCATGCAACATTGCTGCTGCTAATGAGTTGGCTTTCTGGAAGACTTTTATTGGGTATGTTTTAAAAATTAGGTTTTCTTCTTTTTTTTTTGGGGTCTAATTGACTATGATGATCCTCTTGACTTCTCTACGTTCCTCTTTGGATGGAGTCCAAGGCTTGACATTATCAAGATTTCTGCATGTTTTTCTAGAACAGTGATCTTTACCGTTAATTTCTCTCTTTTAAGGTCCAAGTATTTGCAATGATAATCAGGATCACATCTTTTTGGAAGTCATTTTTGCAGAAGTGCAGAGATCTCGTCTGCAACCCATTAGAATCAGTTTTTAAGTTCATTTGAAGATCCTTTGCACAGAAAAGAAATAGCTCTCCAGACAATCAGATTATCTGCCCATATTCATTTACCCTTAAGACTTTGCAAACACTTTCCAAACCATGCAAATGAAATTAAGCGTCATATGCGGGTGCTAAATCAGTGTTCTTTGAACATTGACGTTCAGTTCTCTTTATCACATGTTCACATAAGAATCCTATGCAAAGATTTGCTGTCCCTTGCCCGTTTCTGGAATTATTTAAGTTTCTTCCCTGTGGATACTTAAGTTCACAGAAACATGAGGATCGTCATAAGTAGAACCCTCGTATTTAACTGTCTCATCGAGTCACGAGTTCGTAAAGAGGTTACTGTTTGGACTTTCTTTTACGACTTCTCTACAATTCCAGGAACACCGAGTTACAGCTGTGGTCCTAAAAATTTTGCATCAGGACACAGTCTGGAATCTAGTGCGTCTGCAAATTATTGGCTGAGAAAATGCCTGTGCAGTTTTGACATGTTACAGAAGAAGTGAAATAGAGGACCTGTTCCGTGTATTATCGCCCGTCATCTTAAATTCTTCTGAATCTATAAGAACCACAAGTTAAGGTGACAAATGCCCCCTTTGAAACTGCTGCACATAAAGGCTACAGAAATGTCTCTCGTGGACAACAACTCCCAGACAGGTCAACAGATATCTTAAGATATACTATCCTGAAATTGTCAGTTCTGAACAGCGAAGGGACGTGTGACAATGGACTGGGTGAAAATTGCAAAAGCCAGGTCAAGTTTAAGCCAACTTGTGTTGTGCATGCCAAGGGTTGTCCTTTTCTTTCAATGGACGCATGGGATAAATTGTTCATAAACAGTAATCCAATTTTGGAATCTGAAAGGGACAACCTCAATGGTGATCAAATTTTGAAGAGTCCCAAGTTACTTACAATTTCCGTTCTATGCAAAATTCTACTTGACCACCTCAGGCCAATTCGGCAGTCTCAGTTGTCATACAATATCAACACCATTTTTGGTATAGTACTTGTAATGACAAAAATAATAGCTAGCCTAAGTGATAGATATTTGGTACGGAAAACAATATATTCCATCTTTTCTCATCACAAGAATAACTATTTAGAAAACGATAATTTAAAATCAAATAATTTAAAATCAAATAATAAATACAGTTCAAGTAGTCATATGAAGGTTATTTTTTTAAATTTATAAATTTTTATTTTATTTATTTATTTTTTATGACAATCATTTGAAAACAACTTCTCTCGTAATTAGTGAAAAAGCTATATTTTTTATAATCGGCTTGTCATTAGGATATTAACTAAGAGTCTGTTTTGGATGAGTTTTTGAGAGGCCAATAATTACTTTTTTTCACCACAAAAGTCTTTTGAAAAAATAGTATTTGGCTGTAAAATAAAAAGTATTTCTTTAATAGATATGACTTTTTTAACAATCAAAATATAACTTTTTAAGAAGTTTAAATTTAGAGCTTCTAAAAAAAGCGTTTTTTCAGGTAAATTTTTCAAATCAATTAATGAGCCTACTTTTTTGTCCCTTTTGCCCTTATATTTTACACATAATTCCCATAATACTCACAAACTCATCTTCCCTTTTATTATTTATTTAACTATTTACTCAACTTAGATATTTATTTTGGGATTTATATAATATTATTTGATTTTTTATATGTTTTAATATTTATTTTCGATATTAGTTTACTTATGTTATAATCTATACAAAAGAATTTGTTAGATATATTTTCATTTATGTTTTATTTTGTTTAAAATTATATAATAATTAATATATTGTTTAATATATTTTAAATAATATTTATATGCATAAATAATTTTTATTACAAAATAAAATATAGTTAAAAATAAAAGTGCTTTTTATTTTTATTTTGCCAAACAATTTACTGTATAAAGCTCTTTAAAAAAAGTTCTTTTTTAAATAACAACCAAATAGTCCACTGATTTCTTAAAAAAGTTTTTCCTCAGAAAAAGCTTTATTGACAAAAACTCTACTTATATAAGTCCATGATACGGATCAACCCCTTCTTCTTGCGCCAAAGATCTTATCATTTCTAAAGGAACTGGATTTATATCTCCTTTCTATTTCCATTCAAGAGTTCTTATGTGTTTCCATGCCCCTTTGAGACCCCGAAAAATGGACAAATTCCTTTTCTTAAGAACACATACAAGATTTGTCACTACAAAAAAAGAGGCTAATGGTAACCCACCATTAATTATTCATTAATTAACTACTTCATTTATGAATTACGAATTTCATAGTCCAACCAAACAGAAGCTAAGTTATTGAAGTGTTAACAACTTAATGCTTAGAGGCTTTTATAAAGTGCTTAACCACACTTTTAAAAAGACTATTTTCAAAATTTAAAAACTAATATTAAAATATTTGATTTTTTTACAAAAAATAACTCTTAATTAGTCATCATGATAGGTGTAAGATAAAAATTAAAAATTAAAACTAAAAATTCCATCCATGTCCCTGCATAAAAATGACTGAATTTGTAACCAAGAAAGATTGCTTTGTTTGTGGGCTTTCATGTTACTATTGAGCTTGACGCTTTAGTTACTTTAAAGGTTATCATCATGCTTGAAGAGCATCCCGGGTTCCTCTTATCAAAAGCCAGTGTGATACGCAGAGGAAAGAATCTGAACATGCATGTCACACAATCACGCGTTAGTAGGGTCGTTGTGTCTTAGCATCGCTTGTTCCGTGTCTTCAAAAACTATCGTTATGAGATGAGCAATGACGCTCAGACTTGTAGCTGGTAAGGCAGTTGCAGTTGCAGTTGCATTTGCAATTGGTGCAAAAGTACTTTTTTAAAATTTTAGATTTTAAAGATAGTCTAAATTTTTTTTATTTATTATTATCATCGTAGACAACGTTCGGATAAAATCCTGTTAAAGCGTAAAATCTGAGAAAATTTCGTAATACGCAGGTTTACTTTTTTCTCTCACGTAACAAAGAAGCTATTTTAGATTAACCCACATGTAGGCCTCCATTGTTAGACAACCAATCAGCTATTTTTTTAGTTGATTAGTTGTTTTCAGCTATTTGACTCTTCAAACAGTTACGCAAGATATAAACGTTTTCATTTTTGGCTGTTTATCGTAAATCAGCAATCGGATCTATTACTCTTCAAACAGCTTTAGTAATTATTTGAATAATCAAACGGCTGAAGACAATCAATCAGCTAAAAGGAGTGTTTTCATCAATCAGCTAAATTTTAACTATCAAAAGTCAATTGTACCTTTTAATTGAGGTTCCTAGATACCTACTTTTAGGAATAATGTTTATTCTTATAATTGTTTTATGTAGTTACAAGTTAGAAATAAAATGTTGACCTTAAACGAAAATGAAAATAGAAAGAATTGTATAAAATTTTCAAAGATAATTAAACAGTACAGGTGAATATAACTTCTCTAAAATCTAAATTTTTATAAGAATATTTAACGAAATACTAAGATATATAATATTCATACCATTATAATTTTTTAAAGTTATGCTCTCATAACTTATTTTACAAATAAACAGTTAATACTAAACAACCAAATATCTCTAATAAATAACTAATAAAATTCGTTGATATAATCAACTATTAGTTAATAGCTGATATGATTAATTAACAGCTAATGCAATCAGTTAATTATCAAATAGGACTATAATGTAATGTAATGCAACGGGGAGATGTTATAAAATTATAAAAAGTTTGAATATTGAATTAAAAATTAAATTTTTTATTAAAAACAGACTAAATCATCAATCACAGCTATCCAGAGACAAGCAGGTAGGGATTGTCCATGAAATCAGTGATTGCAGTACTTTCTGACAAATGGGAAGATTTAGACTAGAAAGAGAGAGGGCGGGTGTGATTGCAGGGAAAAAGAAAAGGAAAACCTGAAAAATCAAAATTTACGGACAGAACATGTACATCATCATCATCACTTCCTTACTTTACTAATATGTATATGTGTTGGAACATCTCAAGACAACCTTAACTTCTGCCATCATATGCCTACATGTGACCTGCACCTGCAGTTGCAGCCCCCACCCAACACCATTTTTTAGTATTCAACTAATTAATTCATTTCTTAATGTAAAGATATCACAGATTCGAATTTTATATAATTCGAATAATTCATAATTGCGGGCTATATGAGACCCCACCAAATAATAACAAATTCCAAGTCAACCGCTCCCTTTTCTAAGTAAAAATCAGCCGTCAACATTACATTTGTCACACTGACACATCTCGAATCTAATCGAAGCCTGTCACCCTTATGTCACCGCCTTGTAACGTTATCACGTCTCTGCCCGATCTGCCCAGCCCTTGCCCGGACCCCCCATGTTTGTTCTCTCTCTCTTCCAAGTACCCAAACACACCTTTCCTTTTGTCTTCTCTTTCCCTCTCTGTCTCTGGCTCTCTCTCTAGAATCTCGACTTTTCTTTCGTTAGATCGATCGGCGGCTCGAGTTATCTCTGAGTCATATCGGGGGACGCGTTGTTGGGTTGATTAATTGTGAGAAATCGAAGGTTGGCGGGATCTGGACTCATTGCGGAGTGAAATTTAGGGTTTTTGTTGGATCTTAGTGTTTGGATTTGGGGAAAAACGAGAGACTTGAGGGTGTTGTAAAGAGGGGTTTGGAGGTTGAAACGAAGGAGAGGGGATTGATGGTACTCGAAGGGGAAAATGCAAGGCTATGCATGGACGGTCAGCTGAGGAGAGGAAAAGGACTCGGCACATGTGGAAAGAACCCTCTCGTAGCAATTCGGTTGCTGTGAGTGGTGATGTTTCATCTTCTTCTTCGTGTTTATCTCCAGCTAATTCGTTTTACAAGGTGAATCCCTGTTCTCGATTTTTCCGGTTTAGTTTCTGTTCTGGGTTTGGTCGGCTTCTTTGGATCAGCTATGGCTTTTTCCGGGATTTGCAGTGTTGGATTGGTTTTTTGGGAATGGAATACACTGGGTACTGTGCGATTTTTGTGATTGACTGGAAATGCATCAAATTTGGGATTTTTAGTGAATCTAATGACTAGTTTTATGTTTTACCGGTTGCTTTAATTGATGAAAAATTTGAGCGATTGGAGTGGCTTGGTGTTTTTCTTTTAAGGCTTCTTTATTTTGAACTCTGAAGCTTATGAGAAACTAGGCTTAGTTTGCGTCTTTACGTTGGCGACATAGTATTGAAGCTATTTGGGGTAACAGATGGGCTTGATGTAAAATTGGTGGAATGAGTTGGAGGTAGCTCTGAAATTGTGTCGTGGGAGTGCAGATGGTTTTGGTGCTAATACTGTTGTTTGAATACTAATTTCTATCTGTTCATAATGCCTTTCTTTTCAACAGTTTTGACTATTGCTTTTCTTCTTCGCTTCAATTGTTATTTTGTGCATTTGTTGTTCTTTACGTTGCTTAGATACCTAGAGAATACTCGGGGTATCTGAAATTTTGAGTACCTTCAGTAGAGATATTACAAATATGGGTAGATCAGTTCTGATGCCCTTTATAAAAAAAAAAGTATTTAGAGCCTTATTTTCCTCTTCTTTTGGTAGAACAATTAAAAATTTGAGGTTGTCACTTTTGATGATGAGCGTTGATGATCCTGTCCTACTAATTCTCATGATTATGTTTCCAAAGGAAAAAAAAGAGAAAAACATAACATCTCCTTTTTCTGGGTAAGCTTGATTCTTTGTTTTAGTTTTGTTGGTCTTGTGATCTGTCTCTGATGAGATTATTGGGCCACCAACGTTTTGAAATTAAGGTCAGAAGAGAAGATTTCTTCAGAAGGTTATATAGTTTGAAAGCTGTGCATATTCTCCTTCTTTTGTATCTGTTTTGGAACGAATGCAACCTTACATTTTGCAGAGGTGCTCTAATTTTCAAACACATAGGGGAGGTTGAACAATTATTGGGTTTTCCCTGCAAAGTACTTGGTTTCCTCTGAACTTTTATTTTTTTTTGAAAAATACCTTGAGTTGTTTTAAGTATTTACTCTTTGTGGTCAATTTTTATGCTGTCATAGAAGCTGCAATGGTGACCAATTATTAATTACTATTCAGGATCTCCTTTTCCTGTTTTAATAATGCTAGGTCAGCTGATTGATGGTCAGTCTTATCTATACGTTCGATATTGACAATTGCTTCATCTTTCTTTCACCCTTTCAACTCTATTTATAAATTTGTTAATTGCCTGGCTAAAGCCCATTTATGCTATCTCCTCCTACAGGATGGACGCAAGATTACTGTTGGTGAATGTGCTCTATTTAAACCACCTCAGGATTCCCCACCTTTCATTGGTATAATTCGTTCGCTGAATACTGGTAAGGAGAACAAGTTGAAGGTAGGTGTTAATTGGCTTTACCGACCTACTGAAGTAAAGCTTGGCAAAGGCATCCTGTTGGAAGCTGCGCCAAACGAGATATTTTATTCCTTTCACAAGGATGAGATTCCTGCTGCATCATTACTCCATCCGTGTAAAGTTGCCTTCCTTCCCAAAGGCGTTGAACTTCCATCAGGAATTTGCTCATTTGTCTGCAGGCGAGTTTATGACATTACAAACAAGTGCTTATGGTGGCTAACTGATCAAGATTATATTGATGTGAGTGTTAAATTCTATTACTTTTCTTTATTGGTAATTGCATTCTTGTGGTTGACTCTTTTTCCTCATCATAGGAACGGCAAGAAGAAGTAGATCAACTATTGTGTAAGACACGCGTAGAAATGCATGCAACTGTACAACCAGGTGGGCGCTCTCCAAAGCCAATGAATGGTCCGACAACAACATCGCAGCTAAAATCAGCTCCTGATGGTGTACAGAATAGTACTTCCTCCTTCCATTCTCAAACTAAGGGTAAGAAAAGGGATCGAGTTGACCAGAGCTCTGAACCAGTTAAACGAGAACGTTCCACTAAAGTGGATGATGGTGATGCAGATAACAACAAACCAGAATGCTTTTGGAAATCTGAGATTGCCAAATTCACTGACAAAGGGGGTCTTGTAGATTCTGAAGCTGTTGAGAAATTAGTGCAACTTATGCAACCTGGGAAATGTGAGAAAAAGATAAACTTGATTGGCAGGTCAATACTGGCTGGTGTTGTAGCAGCAACAGATAAGATTGATTGCCTTAACTGGTTTGTGCAGATGAGGGGCTTACCTGTTTTTGATGAATGGCTGCAGGAGGTCCACAAGGGAAAGATTGGTAGTGGTAGTGGTCTTAAGGATAGCGATAAATCTATTGAAGATTTTTTGTTAGTTTTGCTCCGTGCACTTGATAAGCTGCCTGTAAATCTTCAGGCATTACAGATGTGTAACATTGGCAAGTCTGTGAATCACCTGCGGTCCCATAAAAACTTGGAAATTCAGAAGAAAGCAAGAAGCTTAGTTGACACATGGAAGAAAAGGGTTGAAGCTGAAATGGATGCACGATCTGGTTCCAACCAGACTGTTGCCTGGACTGCCAGATCACGTCTGCCTGAAGGCAACATGCATTCAGGTCTATCCTCTGAAGTTGTGATGAAAAGCTCTGGTGCACAACTTTCATTGTCAAAATCTGCTTCCGCAAAGCCTGTCCAGGGAGAGACGGTGGTCAAATCTGTATCCACACCTCAGGGTTCTACAAAATCATCAGCACTGCCGGCATCAGTGAGTAATAATCTTAAAGAAGGATCATCTAAAAACCTTGGTGTCAGTGGTGTACCTGATCTTCCTCTAGCTTCAACGGATGAAAAAAGCAGCAGTTCCAGTCAGTCCCAAAATAACAGTCAATCATGTTCTAGTGACCATGTAAAAACTGCAGGGTTTTCTGGGAAGGAAGATGCAAAGAGTTGTAGTGCTGTTTCAGTTAATGCCAATAAGATCACCAGTGGCTCTACATGTCATCGGAAATCAATCAACGGCATCCCAGGATCAACTATACATGGTGTCCAAAAGGAAACAGGATTAAACAAAAATTCTTTGTTGCACAGAAATCCAGGCTCAGAAAGATTATCTCAGTCCACATTAACATCGGAGAAAGCAGTTGACACTCCCATTGCTGAGGGGAATAGTGCTAAATTAATTTTTAAAATCTCCAGCAGAGGTCGCAGTCCTGCTCAAAGTGCCAGTGGAGGTTCTTTTGAAGACCATATGGTCATGAACAGCAGAGCTTCTTCCCCTGTGCTTCCTGACAAGCATGATCAGTCTGATGGCAAGGAGAAAATGGATGCTTATAGAGCTACTATTACTTCGGATGTCAATACAGAGTCATGGCAAAGCAATGATTTCAAGGAGGTGCTTACCGGGTCTGATGAGGGGGATGGTTCTCCTGTTGCTGCTGCTGATGAAGAGCACTCTAGGAATGGTGATGATACTAGAAAACTAGCTGAAGTTGCTAAAGCTGCTTCCTCGTCATCTGGAAATGAGCATAAGTTGGGTAAATCACGTGATGCTTCTTTTAGTTCTATGAATGCATTGATCGAAAGCTGTGCTAAGTATGCTGCAGCAAATTCAACCATGTCAGCTGGTGATGATGTTGGAATGAATTTGCTTGCTAGTGTTGCTGCTGGAGAGGTGTCTAAGTCTGATATGGTTTCACCGACTGATTCTCCACAGAGAAATATTCCTCTTGTTGACAACTCTTGCACAGGTGGTGATTCAAGAGTTAAGTCATCTTCAGCTGATGACCATGGCCAGGACCAAAGCCGGGCTGCTGAGGGTGTTGATGATGAACATGAGAAGCTTGCTATTGTGGTCAGTACTTCAGTGGCTAGGAATTCACAGGGTAAATGTTCTGTTTCTCAAGGAAAACCTATAGGGGACCTTGCTGGACATCCAAATGTTCACAGAAGTAATGTAGAAGAAACTGCAGAGGCTTGCCTAGAGAGTACTGTAAAATCAGAAGAAATGGTAATGACTACCTCGGTTGTACCTCCAGCATGCAATGTGGATAGTACATCAGGTACTAGCGGCAAAGAGACATTTGAGGATGCAATAGGTGGTGAAGTAAATGCAGATGGCACATCTGATGTTAAAGAACAGTCATCTGGTACTATTCGCTTTGAGTGCAAGGACAGTGTTTCAGAAGTAGAAATGAAAAAAGATGCTGAAGGATCATTACCATCTGCATCTCTAGCTAATGATGGTGAAAAGAATGAAGAGTTAAACTCAGTTGTGAAGATTGAACAGAAACCAGCTGATGTGATGCATACTCAGTTTGCAAAAAGAACTGATGGGGATCCCAAGCCTCCGTGTTCTACCAAGGATGTGATTTCTGAAAGCATCGATGAACTGAAGGATGAAAAAGCTAACGAGACAGATTGCAGGAGTCAGTCTGCCTTGAAGCAAAAAATCAAACAAGAAAGCTATGTAGGTTCAGCTGTTTCTGATCACAAGGTTGAGCTCTTGGAGAAGAATGCTGTAGGTAATCACTTTGAAGAGAGAGATAATGGAGGGCCAGCTTTTCAAATGGTACAGAGGGTGTTATCTGTACCTGTGCAAGAACCAGAGCAGAAAAGAAGATCTAGGGGATCAAAGATGACTGGCATGGAAGCTGATGAAGCTGAAGAGTGTACATCGACTGCTGCAGGGGGTTCAGATATGGAAGCAAAAGTTGAGTTTGACCTGAATCAAGGGTTCAACTCCGATGATGGAAGATATGGAGACCCAAACAAATCGAGGTCTTCGGGATGTTCTCCTGTTCTACAGTTAATTAGTCCTATGCCACTGACAGTTTCTTCTGTGTCTACCAGTGTTCCTGCTTCAATTACAGTGGCAGCAGCTGCAAAACGACCTTTTGTTCCACCAGTGGATTTACTGAAGAATAAGGGAGAGCTTGGTTGGAAGGGATCAGCTGCCACAAGTGCTTTTCGACCTGCTGGACCAAGAAAAGCTTTGGAGATGTCAGTAGGTCCACCCGTTGTTTCTGTACCTGATGCTGCTGCTCCTAAACTATGTCGTCCTCTGTTGGACATTGACTTGAATGTTCCAGATGAAAGAATCTTGGAAGATTTGGCCTGTCGAATCTCTGCTGAGTGTACAGGGGGTATCTCTGGAAGCGAAAAGAAATGTGATCTGGCACATGATGATTTAAAGGGTTCTGTGCCTAGTCGTAACTCTGGGGGATTTGATCTTGATCTGAACAAAGTGGATGAACCTACTGATGTTGGCATTCACTTGAGTAGCAATGGTTTTCGGCTGGAGGGCCAACTTCAACCCTCAAAAACTTCTTCAGGTGGACTTCGTATTTGTGATGGAAGTAACCGCATGGACTTTGATTTGAATGATGGGCCTCTTGTTGATGAAGTACTTGCAGAACCAACAACACTTGGACAGCACACTAGGAACACCCCGACATCCCAGTCATCAGTTTCTGGGATTCGGCTAAATAATAGAGACATGGGTAACTTCTCTTCATGGTTTCCTCTAGGCAATCATTATCCAACTATGACAATCCAGTCCATCTTACCTGATAGAGGGGAGCAGCCTTTTCAAATGGTGGCACCTGGTGGGCCTCAAAGAATGTTAGCTCCACCCCCAGATGCTACTTCATTTAGAAGTGATTTCTATAGAGGACCAGTGTTGTCATCTTCTCCAGCGCTACCTTTTCCATCTACACCATTCCAATATCCTGTCTTACCTTTTGGTACCAGCTTTCCTCTGCCCTCAACTACATTTTCAGGTGGCTCGGCAACATATGTAGATTCATCAACTGCTGGGCAGCTTTGCTTTCCTGCTGTGCATTCTCAAATATTAGCACCTGCTGGTGTGGTCCCAACCCAATATTCAAGGCCTTGTGTTGTAAAACTCCCAGATAGCAACAGCAATGGTAGTTCTGACAGTAATAAGAAATGGGGGAGACAAGGCCTGGACCTCAATGCGGGGCCTCTTGGTCCAGATATAGAAGGGAGAGATGAAACTGGGTCTCTTTCATCAAGGCAACTCTCTGTTGCCAATCCTCAGGCCTTTTTGGAGGAGCCATCAAGAATATACTCAGTGGCTGGTGGTGGGGTGTTGAAGAGGAAGGAGCCTGACGGAGGATGGGAAGGGTATAAGCAGTCCTCATGGCAGTAGCCCAGGTTGTTGGTGAAACCTGTAAGCTCCGCATGTGTTCCACCTCTCTGTTGTTTTACTCATTTTCTTCAGTTTGAGCATTGCTAAATGCTTGGAGTTTTACATAAGTACTTTCTTGTGAAAAATAGTCCCCACAATTGATGTCTTATTTTGTTTTCCTTTCCAGCTTTCTTTGGTGGCTGTTGTCAACTTCCAGAGATAGTCTAACTTGCTCTCAGAGGATGGGTGGTAAGCGAGTTATTTGATGTTGTCCAGTCTCCGACCCCCTCCTTTTGCTGTATCAATTGTATTTTAGATCATGGGCCCTTGGGTTGTTGTTCCCTTGAATTTGTACTGGGTGGCTGCAGTTTACTTTCCCCTTTGTAGATATTTTAACCGCTGGAAAGCAATCTGTGTTGCTCAGGCATTGAGAAACTGGTGCCATAGTGTTCTTCACTGCATCAAAAATTTATACAGTTGGACTTAAAACCTTCTCTAGCCTATTCCAACTGTTCTGAGAATGCAAGTTGGATTGGTGAATTTTTTTAGCTGAGGCATATGTGCTTCGTTATTGCTTTTATCATCTGTTTTTTTTCCCGTTTCATGTTTTCTTCATTTTGATCAGATACATATAAGCTGAGGGCACGGTGGATTCTGCCTTATTGTTTGTTTGAGCTTTCCTTGTGCTGGCAAATGGTTTGGTTGGTATGATTTGTTGCTGTATTGTAGGCTTCCTTAAGTTGTATGTATAAGCGCAGAGGGGATAGCTGATCTTTTTTCTTTTGTTTTGCTTTGTTTGTTCTGGCATGTGGGTTGGTTGTTAGATTTATTGCTGCTGTAGGTCACTTCAATTTATACATGATTTTGGACTTATCCACATTGGCTTAATGGCAGTTCTCTGTATTTGAAATATGTTGTCTGCCAGCATTGGAACATGTGAACATTCATTCCACAATGGTGCTTGCTGAATACTTGTCAGCAGTTGGTTTGGTATTGTAATTTTACTTCAATGACAATAACCCCTCTGATGCTAATAACGCCTTCATATTGTTGCGGTTAATTAATTTTTAGTGCCGTTTGCACGGAAATGTTGTGCAAGTCTGCAAAAAGAAATTGAGTTCATACTTTATTGGCCAATGTTGACATGCATGGTAATAAGAACTTGATCTGAATATCACAGCATTTCTGCTGACATTTCTTGGTAGTATGTATGAGAGTTCGTTTTTATTTTTCCCCCTGTTGTGCCAAAATTATTATTTGTTGTACTGTTCTTACGTACTTAAAAACATTTTTGAAGCAGCATCTTCGTTATTTGATGGTCAAAATTTAACAGATGTTGTCATTATGTTTAATTAAATTGATTGGTTGTTGCACTGCGTCAATTCAACACTCCCTAA
Source organism: Erythroxylum tenue (assembly GCA_027568955.1). Taxonomy (NCBI): domain Eukaryota; kingdom Viridiplantae; phylum Streptophyta; class Magnoliopsida; order Malpighiales; family Erythroxylaceae; genus Erythroxylum; species Erythroxylum tenue. The sequence goes on from JAOSBM010000007.1 coordinate 19,301,480, forward strand.
CTGCAGTTTGTTATCCTGTAGCTGAATAATGAATTATGTTGAGAGTTGGAATCTCGAATCTGAATTGTTACGTGAATGCTTCTACCAATTATCTTCACTAACTGACATCGTAAATAATAACTGATAGGATGAACTTCTCCAACCGAAAAACAAAAGAAAGATGTTCAGAATGTCAACTGAGCCCATCTTGTTTAGTGTTTACAACGAATGTATAATATATATCTTGTCCGAAGAAGGTTGGCATTCCAATAAAAGCTGTACTGAAGTAAAAACATGTGCAATCGAAGCCAAAATTACATGATCTAGAAAACTTAATGAGCTTCTCTTTAACGTTCTTACAGGGTTGAGCGTCAAGAGATGCTGCTTTTAACCAGATATACTTCCATTTGGGGTGAAGCATAAAAAATCTCACTGATTTGATGACAACTTCAACTTGCAGCATAACAAATTTCACGTTGAGCAATACCAGAAAGGTACTTACTGGAAATTTTGTTTTTTTTTTTCTAGTTGAAATTCTAAGAAAGATATATCAACACTAGCCTTAAAGGAGTTCTTTTTGGTTTTGAAAATCTAGCCTTAATGGAGTTAATAAACATGGAACCAGACTCTGTATATGCCGTTGCTAGAGACAAACCAACCTATTGTGCTTTTCATCTGCATTCAGTATAATATGCAGCAACAACTTGATTACGAAGTTCATCTCGCTGATTGTATGAAAGATGTAACGACCACGTGAATGATGATCAAAAGAAAACCATTGCTGATATCTGATATAAACCAAATCAGTGATGTGGAAACAAATCTTGAACTCCACATTAATCCATATAGAGAGAGCTCCACAGAATCTACAGAAAGAGTGCGGCTGTGGATATTGTAACTGGTCGGCATGTAAATGGTCGGCGAGAACGTGATCATCTGCGAAAGAAGTAGGAGTTCTGGGACTGATGTAGATGAGTTTTAAGTCACAATCCAGTAGTTCATATATAAGACTTGATATGCAGTAACGTTTTACCTCTAGTATTTAGTACACTCCAACAAGAAAAGTTCTCATCCGCAAGTTCTCTGATAGATGGAGCTAGAACAAAGATATAATTGTTTTTCCAGTAAAATTAATCCCCAGAGATGATTATAATGTATCATCGGTTGCAAGCGGATTAGAAAACAAAATTTATACTCATTTAAGTACTTGAAGATGGATAGATAAGAAGTAAACTTTTATGGACTTAAATTCAATCAAAATATGGTTTGGTTTTGCATGCTGTCAAGAGGAGAGGAAGTCTAGATCATACCCATATCTATATAAAAAAGGAAGGTTAAATATTGCACTGACGCGATTTTTTACTTTATTTTATCAAAAGTATGTACAACTATCATTGGGGCATACCCCGATCAAATGTGTAACAACATCAAAGTCTCCCAATTCTCCAATACATCCAATGAGAGGTTATATGCAAAAGTACCTTAATTTACCCCATTACATCCAAAAAAAAAAATAGACAAAACAATAAAGCATAATTCAAAAACAACCGAAGCATTAAAAGTGAACAAGCTCTGCTGGATACAATCTATACAAGATCTTATACATCACAGTTTTTATCTTGGAGACTACATCAAAGCTTGTAATGGAAGCTGCATTGGGTTGAATAACATTTCTAGTCTGCCAAATCGTATACAAGGTACATAGGAATGTAAGTCTGGCAGCTTTGCTTCTAAGGCGAGCTCTAATGTAGTCTTTCCAAATCCACTTGATGGCGTTCGAAAGTGTAGACATGGCTCGTATCATTCCTAACCACCACTTGATTGCATTCCAAATCTCACCTGTAAAAGAACATTTAAAGAATAAGTGGTCAACATTTTCTAGGTCATTATCACACAACCTGCATGTACCATCCAATTCCAAGAATAACAGATTGTCTTTTGTTAGCAATCTATTTCGAAGACTAAGCCATGCAATGAAAGAGTATTTTGACGGAATATATTGTTTCCAAATAAAAGACATCCAAAACCACTTAGTGTGCTTAATACGCATCAGCTCATAGTCCTTGTGTGATGATAAAGCTGCATTAACATATAAATTTTGCATCCCATATACCACCTCACTACGGCCTCCCAACTTTTCCACCAAGGTGTCCCGAATCAATGCCAATCTTTTGAGTAGGGGAGATTCTCGATTGTGAGGTACCCAATCCCATATCAGTACTCCCGTCAAGCAAATCTCATGGATCCATCACACCCACAAAGAGTTGACTTCTGCATGTGTGTTCCACAACACTTTAGCCAACAATGCTGAATTCCATACTTTGCAATTCTTCAATCCCAATCCACCCTCCTCCCTCGGTGCACAAATGTTGTCCCAAGCCACCCTGAAATGCTGACCACCTCATAGAAAAGTATACATATAGAGGTTATCCTCTCAAGGATAACTACTGGAATAAGGAACGCCTGAAGCCAAAATGAGAGTACACCTTAAATAACCGAAATGACCAATTCAATCCTCTCTGCATATGATAGGTTCTTTCCATTCCATACATTAATGTAGTTCTCCATGGATTCAAGCAATTTCGAAAATTGAGCCACCGAGACCTTCATAGGCACCAAGGGAACACCCAAATACCGAACTGGGAATTCTCCAATAGTAAACTCAACCATTTGCTGAATGTCTTCTCTATCTCTTCCCCATACCCCTCCTAGGTAGATATTGCATTTTGAGGGGTTTACCCTCAACCCAGCCACCGCTCTTAATTCCCTCATTCCATCCATCAGTACACAGATTGATGTGGAATCACCTCTAGAAAGTAACATAAGGTCATCGGCAAAGGCAAAGTGTGTAATATCTAGTGTCTTGCACTTCGGGTGGAAGTTGAAATGGGGGTTGGCTGTTATCACTTTTAACACTCTGGATAAGTATTCCAAACACAACAAGAAGAGGGTGGGTGACATAGGGTCCCCCTGTCACAGTCCTCTCCAGTATTTTGATGATATGAACTGGATATTTTACTGAACATACTTCAGTATTTTGATGATATCTTCATCTGTAGAGCTCCAAATGAAATGATTTCTGACTTGTGGTAAACTAGAGACATAGAGTTACAAATTATCTGAAGAAAGTGAATTGTAAGTCAGTCTCCAAGAATTTCAAGTTTTGGATGGAAGTTGTGCATAGTATTATACTGTTGTGGACAAGAACAGTCCGAAAATATTTGAAGTATATCTTTTGAATTACCAAACCAAATTGAATGATTTTGGTGTCATTAGAAACTTAAGACAACGAAGAACATTTTTCTAAAAGAAATGTTATGTTAGATTGTTCAAGGGTATTGTTGGCAAGACACTTAAGTTTAAAAGAACATAAGCCTATAAGGAAGGATAAAATGGACTTTTTGGACTCATTAAGG
>JAOSBM010000007.1:19368114-19380011 GCA_027568955.1 Erythroxylum tenue
TCTTCTTCCCTATTCTTTGTGTTTAAATTTGTTTAACTTGTTTTTGTGTGAATTAACTTCTGATTTTTGTAGAACTTATTGAAAAGCTTTAAAGATCTATTCAACCCCCCCTTCTAGATCGTTTACACACCTGCAGCAATTTTTGGAGATTTGTGAAATGTTGAAGCAAAACGAGGTACCTGAGGATGCTATAAGGCTTCGATTGTTCCTTTTTTCTGTGAGAGATCGGGCTAAGGATTGGCTCCATTGACTAGCACCTGGTACAATCAACAATTGGCAAGAGTTGTCCAAGGCTTTTATGGCTCAATATTTTCCACCCGAGAAGACTGCAAAGCTCAGAAGTGAGCTTATCTCATTTCAGCCCAAGGAAGCTGAGTCTTTATACGAAGCGTGGGAGAGGTACAAGGAGCTTCAATGCAAATGTCCACAACACGGTGTCCCGAAGTGGATGATCGTGCAGATATTGTATAATGGAGTTTCTCTGGTTATGTGAAGTGCGCTAGATGCTGTAGCTGGAGGTGATTTAATGGAAAAGAGTGAAGACGAGGCCTTCATGTTATTGGAAAAATTGCCTACAACATCTATCAGTGGAATAATGATCGGAAAGAGGTTAAGCAAGAGGGGAAGAGACCTCATGGAGTCTTCGAATTAGATGCCTTTACCATGTTGAATTCAAAATTTGAAGCTCTTTCAAGGAAAGTGGATAGGTTTGCTGCAGGTATTATGAGTAATGTGAATGCCTTACATGATTAGGATTTTGGGGTGAATATGGGTACAGAATTTCAGAACATTTGGCAAGAATTTGGGACTGAATATATGAATTTTGTAGGAAATTATGGGCAGAAGAATCAAGGTGGAGCTTTCTCGAACACTTATAACCCTAAATGGCGGAACCACCCAAATTTCTCCTGGTCTCAACAACCCAATCCACCGTAAAATTTCCCTAACCAAAACCATTACCCATAACATCAACCGCATTACCAACAGACCTAACAACAACAAAACCGTGGCCCTCCCGGTTTCCCAAACTTGAGACAGCAAGCTCAACCCCAGCCACCTGAACCTAAGCCCAACCTTTAATCAATGATGGAAACCTTTACATAGAAGCAAGGAGACCTGATTCAGCAACTTACTACCCGAATGGACCAACTGACAGTCCATAATAAGATGCTTGAGACTCAGATTGTACAACAAGCCACATCACTAAGGTTTGACAAGGGTAAGCTACCAACACAACCAAAAGCTCCTAAGGAAACCAAGGCAGTGGTACTAAAGAGTGGAAAGGTTTTGGAACCTATGGTGCAGAAGAACAGGGCTAAAAAGGAATCCGAAGGAACAAACCAGGATGCACAACCTGTGCAATCCAACACAAAGCTTGTGCAACAATCACTTGAGCCACAAAAATACATACCACCACCACCATATAAGCCACCAATCCCATTCCCTCAGAGATTTCATAGAGCTAAGCTAGACCAGCAGTTTGGAAAATTTGTTGACATTCTAAAGAAGCTCTATATTAACATCCCCTTTACGAAAGCCCTTACCCAAATGCCTTTTTATGCCAAGTTCTTGAACGAAATCTTATCCAACAAAAGAAGGCTAGAGGAATATGTGACTGTGGCTCTTACAAAGGAATCAAGTGTCATTCTTCAAAACAAACTCCCTCCCAAGCTTCAAGATCTAGGAAGTTTCTCGATACCTTGCCAAATAGGAACCACAATAATTCGGAGAGAATTATGTGATTTGGGGGCAATTGTGAGCTTATTGCCATTATCTATTTGTCAAAAATTAGACATCGGAAAGCTTAAACCAACCATAATATCATTGCAGCTAGCCGACAGGTCCATAAAATTTCCCATTAGGATATTGGAAAATGTGCCCCTCAAGATTGGAAATCTTTTTTATCACAGTAGACTTTGTTTTGCTAGAAATAGAGGAGGATACTAACATACCTATTATACTTGGGAGATCCTTTTTAGCCACAGCTGGAGCAATCATAGATGTTAAAAATGGTGGGAGAGGGAGAAATTGAGTTTAATTTGGGAAAAGCAATGAAGGCTATGGATGACAAGGATTCTTGTTTAAAGGTGGGTCTTATTAACAAGCTGGTTGGTGCTGAATTCAGAAAATCTCATCCAAAGGATTCGTTAGAACACTGCTTAGTGAAGGCTGTAACAAATGCATGGGATAATACCGAATTTACAGAGACAGAATCATAAGTTTTCGAATTCGCACAGATGCTCGATGCACAGTCTGTCCAAAAGTCTACACAACCTGTGCAACCTAAACAGAAACTACCACCTGATTCGAACAAAGAAGAACCTCCAAATATGGAGTTGAAACCGTTGCCTCCTAACCTTAGGTATGAATTTTTGGGCCCTAATTCGACCTATCCAATCATTGTTAATGCTCTTTTAAGCCCTGTGCAGGTTGATAAACTTTTAAGAGTGCTTAAAGAACACGAGCAAGCAATTGGGTACAAAATTTTAGACCTGAAGAGAATCATCCCATCTTTCGGCACACATAGAGTTCACTTAGAGAATGATGCAAGACCTGTAATTGAACATCAAAGGAAGCTAAATCCAAACATGAAGGACGTGGTCAAGAAAGAGGTCTTAAAGCTATTAGCCACGGGTATTATATACCCCATTTTTGACAATAATTGGGTAAGCCCTGTCTATTGTGTGCCCAAGAAGGGAGGTCTAACAGTTGTGAAAAATGAAGGTAACAAACTAATACCAACTAGGACAGTTACAGGATGGCGAATGTATATAGATTACAGAAAATTAAACAAGGCCACTAGTAAAGACCACTTTCCTTTGGCATTTATTGACCAAATTTTGGAAAGACTTGCTAAACATGATTATTTTTGCTACTTGGATGGCTTCTCTGGTTTCTTTCAAATTCCCATTCACCCTAATGACCAAGAGAGAACTACTTTCACATGCCCCTATGGTACCTTCCCTTATCGAAGAATGCCATTTGGATTGTGTAATGCACCAGCTACATTTTAGTGTTGCATGACAAGAATCTTTTCGGATTTTATTGACGAAATTATGGAAGTCTTCATGGACGACTTCTACGTTTACGGACTAACATTTGATTCTTGTTTTGCTAATCTTGTCAAAGTTTTAAGCAGGTGTGAAGAGGTTGATCTAGTGCTAAATTGGGAGAAGTGTCATTTCATGGTACAAGAAGGAATAGTCCTAGGCCACTTAGTCTCCAACTGAAGTGATAGCGAATCTATCTCCACCAACCTCTGTCAAGGAGATCAGAAGTTTCTTGGGACATGCAGGCTTTTATAGGCGTTTTATCAAAGATTTTTCTCATATAGCAAAGCCTTTGACTAATTTGTTGAGTAATGATGTGTCATTCAATTTTAACCAATCTTGTTTTGATGCTTTTTACAGAATTAAGCAAGCCTTAACCTTGCCACCTATTCTTCAACCCCTTTTGAATCATGTGTGATGCTTCAGATTATAATGTGGGAGCTATTTTACACCAAAGAAAGAACAAGGTGGCCCATATGATCTATTATGCGAGCAAGACATTGTATGATGCTCAAATCAATTGTGCCATGACTGAAAAGGAGTTGCTAGTTATAGTCTTTGCAGTTGATAAATTCAGGTCATATATCGTGGCTCGAAAGTGATAGTCTATTCAGATCATACAACCATCCACTATCTACTTGTGAAAAAGGAGGCTAAACCAAGGCTTATAAGATGGGTTCTTCTCCGTCAAGAATTTGACGTCAAGATTCGTGACAAAAAGGGAGTTTAGAACTGGGTCATGGATCACCTCTCAAGGCTCACTACAGATCAGAAGGAACCCCTTCAAGAAGAACCACCAATTAATGACTCCTTCAATGACGAGCATTTGTTCTGTTGTGCAGATTTACCATAATTGTGTTGTTCATTACAAAAAAATTGCTGCAATAATATTACAAGTTCTATGGTATGCTGACTATGTGAATTATCTTGTTTTAGAAGTCTTGCCACCTGAATTTACTTTCCAGCTGAAGAAGTTCTTTTCGGAGCTCAAGCATTATATATGGGAGGAGCCTTTTCTTTTTAAGCGTTGTGGTGATGGGGTGATCCAAAGATACTTACCAAGTGAAGAAGTAGGAGCTGTCCTGAATCACTGCCATGCGTCCCCCTATAGGGGCCATTTTAGTTCTGAACATATGGAAACAAAGGTTATCTAAGCGGGGTTCCATTGGCCTACACTTTTCAAGGATGCAAGAAATTTTGTGCAAACATGTGACAAATGCCAGAGAGCTGGAAATATTTCTCAGAAACATGAGATGCCCATTAAAGGAATTTTGGAGGTAGAATTTTTTGACATTTGGGGGATAGATTTCATAGGGCCACTACCTTCTTCTCTTGGCAATAAATATATTCTTGTAGGAGTCAACTATGTCTCCAAATGGGTGGAAGCAATCACTGCACTAACTTGTGATGCCAAGGTGATCATTAGATTCCTCAAGAGGAATATTTTCACTAGATTTGGCACTCCTCGGGCAATTATCAGTGATAGGGGAAGTCATTTTATCAGCAGCTCGTTCGCCAACCTTTTGAAGAAATATGGAGTGTACCACAAGTTAGCATTGGCCTACAACGCTCAATCTAATGGGCAAGCCGAAATTTCAAATAAGGAGATTAAGAGCATCTTGGAGAAAACAGTAAACACCTCAAGAAAAGATTGGTCTTTGAGGTTAGATGATGCTTTCTAGGCCCATAGAACAGTGTACAAGACTCTAATTGGGACTACTTCATTCAGACTAGTGTATGGGAAATCATGCCACCTTCTAGTCGAGCTAGAACACAAAGCATACTGAGCTGTTCAAAAGCTTAATTTGGACTCCAAGGTAGCTGGAGAGAGGTGTTTACTTTAGTTGAATGAGTTGGAGCAGCTTCGGTTAGATGCTTATGACAATGACCGAATCTACAAGGAAAGAACTAAGAGATGGCATGATCAACATATTATCCAAAGAGAGTTTAAGGAAGAAGACTTGGTCTTGCTATTTAATTCACGACTCAAGCTATTTCTCGGGAAGTTGAAGTTGAGGTGGTTGGGCCTGTTCAAGATTGTTAAGGTTTATACTCACGATGCGGTAGAAATTGAGGATCCCAAAACTAGAGTATTTAAGAATAATGGGCAGAGGTTAAAGCCTGATGTGGCTAGATTTTCAATCAAAAAAGGGGTCACTCAATCCCTCTCCAACCCTGACCCTTGAGCAAACATTTGGCAGAGTCCAGCTAAGGACTTTAAATTAGTGCTTCTTGGGAGGCAACTCAAGTTTCACACCTTAGTTGTTTTTATTTTTATTTTATTTCCAAAATTAACGTTCCTTTTTGTTTTAATTGTAGGAAACTGGACCTTACAAGCGAATTTTGATGGGAGGAATTACACTTCTAAAGAAAATGATCCAAGCTCATTACAGGAAAGTTCTTTGTGCCTCTTTACACATGACTTAGCATACTATTGAATTTTGCAGCTGTTTGTGTTTGAATTTGATCTGCAGTTTTTCTAAATTATGGGCATTATGCATGACCATGCATCACCCTACATAGTGACAAACTGCTGACATTCTTTTTGTCCTTAATTGTGTATATTTTTACTTACCCACTTCAAATTGTACTTGCGCACCTTAACATTGAGGACAATGTCCTATCTGAGTTTGGGGGTGGGGGTGAGCATAATTTTGTGAAACTTTCTTACCATTACTTTTCATCTTTTTTGACAAACCATTATATAGTCATTTTTCTTGCATAGTTAAACCTCATTAAGAAATTCTGATCTTTAAAGGTTTTAATTTTGGCCTCACTTTTGGGAAATTGAGAATTGCTTGGGACCTAATTGGGTTTACCTTTAAAAGGTTTGTGGATAGATTGTTCCGGACTAGTGCTCGGTTTCCAATTGTTTAATCCTACTCATATTCTTTGATTTGAGTCTTCCCATCCATCTATTTGAGTTTTGATTATCCATGAAATTTTTAGGTAAGTTGGAACCTAGTGAGGTCTTGCCAATCCTAGAACAAGTTCTCTAGGCCTATCGAGGCAAAATGTGAGCACAAATTTGATAAGGAAGTGATTAAGGCAAATTTCTTTGAATTATAAACCACAATCCAATTTTGGCTTAAAATAACCCTATATTCCCCTTGGAGCTAAGTTGAGCCTAAGTAAAATTCTTATTTCTTTGACATCCTCATTTAACCAAGCATAGGCCAAGTATTCCCTACCTTTCATGTGGAACTCATTATTTAGGAGTAGGATATGTGGGGGTTGAAAAAAAAACAAAAAAAGCAAAACAAAAAAAGAGCAAGCAAGTGAGGATTTTACAAGTATTCTGTATTTTCAGTTTCTTCAAGGGATAAGGTTATAAATTTATTACCCCTACTACATAGGAAACTGAGTTTGGGGGATAGTCAATTATTTGGAACTTGGGAATTCATTGATATTGAGTCAAGTCTTGTGATTGTTACCGTTTTCAATAACATGTTGTCATGTTTGAGTGTTGTCATCCATATCAACACCACCACGCGTACTCCTTCTTGTAACTTGTATTTCAATAAATGATGTTGGTTCCCTAACAAGCTTGACATGATGATATATAGATCAACCAACAATGTATGTGAAGTGGTGTTGGTAAGATAGTCCCAATATTCTTATAGTCCTCAAGGAAATCACGTTTATAAGATGATGTCACGGGTAGCCTAAAAAAATATTTCCTCCTTGTTTCCACAATTTGTACTTGCTCTAAAAAAAATAGAAGAGATCCCTTACACTTTCCTATTTCTTGAATAATTGTTTCACTTCATTTGAGCTATTATTACCCTTTTCCTTGGTCTAAGCCAAGTTTAAACCCCATTACAACCCTAATAAGACCTTTTGATCCTTTGAAAAGGAGTGCTAAAAATTAGTGGAGATAGGATGGAGAATTTTTACCTATGGGATTGGCTAATTTGATAATACCTTTAGAGTCTCTTGGATTGTAAATTGCCTTTGAATTTATTTGGCTTTTCTCTACTCTTGTGAGTTGGTTGGTTTCTAATTAGACTTGAATCAAGGAGTGTGTGTTTGAGCGAGCTTTGGTATCCTTGCACTATGAAGGTGGGTATGGTTTGATAAGTGGCTAAAGGCAAACTTTAATCAGTTACTGCAAATCTGAAAATTCCAATTGTTGAGTGCTCCTTAATCTGCTTTAAACAGTTTTTCTTGATTTTGCATAGGGACAAGCAAGAGTTTGAGTTTGGGGGCATTTGTTGAATGCATTTTCTCATTGGAATGAGTGGCATTTTCCCTTAGTTTCTGCATATAGTCATTAGGTTTTATACATATTTTACCTTCTAATTTGTTTAGTTTATCTGAATCTGCATTTATAGTGGTTCCTGTTTAATTTGTACAAAATACACTTGATTTTAGTTGAAAAGGACCACAACAATAATTAAATAAAGGAAGGAGAGTCCAAGGTAAAACGACGCAGTAAAGGAGGGCTGAAACAATCCTAATGAGCAGCATTAAACGACAACACAAAAAGACAGAAACATAGCACAGGGAAAAGGGGCAAAAACGCATTAGGGCTAGGTTTTAACACTGGGAGGTTTTAATTGAGGAGAGAACTGTTATATCAGGGGAGAGAGGAGACGGACGCACCATCAGAGGCACGAACGCACGCGAGGAGAGCGCAACACACTCACCAGCAAGATGTTCTAGGGGGGTGTAACTGGGACGAACCACATAGACACATACAAATGAGAGGAGGCACGTAACTGGGGAGAAATGACCCACGAACACACGCATATGCAACGTGGGCTGGGGCAGACAACGACACAGAGAGGGGACCCATTCATCCTCTGTGTTGTGTCTAGTTTCTCTCTTTTTACGTTGATTTCTGACTTTAATTGCTGCAGTCTTCATTCCACCATGAGTGAGTAGCTTCCCCGAAGCTTCAAGGTTGGGGCTGAAGCTTTTAGCTAACTTCTGTGGATTGAATCTTGGTTTGATTTTTAAGTATGAGTTTCTTGGTTTTGATTTCTCTGTTTTGAGATTAATTTGGCTGGTATTGTGTTTGGCCAACCATTACTTGACATTAGTTGTTAATTGAAGAACCGATAGGTGAACATTGATAACGGAACTTCAAAACAGGGAACTTATAAATTTCATATTTAGACATAGACTGAATTTATGACAGGAAACTCAGGTTAGCAAAGAACTTAATGGGTTATGCTTGATTGCTAGGCTACGATAGTTGATTAGGATTATTGCATAATACTCCTTTGATACCTTGAAAAAAGGATCTAAGAAACTCTAGGCTCAACCTTCTATCAACCAGAATTTGCCTCATAAATTGATCCAAGTAAAGTCCATAGAAAACGCTAAAAGTGGAACCTTCCTTAAAGCTTACCACATTCCATTCAGATTAATCCCTAGAGATATTCGCATCTTTGTTTAGCATTGGATTTATTATTTTTGATAGTTAAATTCCTTAATTTAAATCCCCATTCTTACATAGCTTCTTAGTCCAATTAATTGAGTAATCAAAACCTAATACTTATACACTTACTCCCTGTGGGACGATATTATACTATACTACTTGAGACCCGTGAACTTGCGGAGTTTCATCAGAGAGTAATGTTGTTACTTATAATAGGTTTTCAGAGTCTAGATCATTCTATGTATATGTGTGTAAGCTCCAAAAGGCACTTTATGGGTTAAAACAAGCACCAAAGCATGGTATGGTAAGGTTGTTGAATTTTTTACTCACAATGGTTATTCAGTGACATATGCGAACTCTAGCTTGTTTGTCAAAGCTAAAGGAGAGAAGATAGATATTCTGTTAGTGTATATGGATGATTTAATTATCACAGGAGATTGTGAAGAAGAAATTCTTTAAACCAAAGAGAATTTGTCAATTTGCTTTCAGATGAAAGAACTCGGACAACTTAGGCATTTTCTTGGTCTAGAGATTGATCATACTCAAGAAGAAATATTTCTCAATTAAAAAAATAATTCCAAAAATTTGTTGAAGAAATTTGAAATGCTTTAGTGCAAGCCAATCTCAACGCTAATAGAACCAAATTCCAAAATGTGTGCTCATGAAGGGAAAGATTTGGATGATGCTATAATGTACTAATAGTTGGTAGGATGTCTTATCTACTTAACCTTAACAAGGCCAGATATTTCTTTTTATAGTTGGTGTGATGAGTAATTACATCCAAAATCCAAAAAAACCTCATTTGGAAGTAGTTCAACGAATCATGAGATATATGAAGAGTACGCTTGGTTGTGGTATTATGTACAAGAAAGGTGGAGATCATATGCTAGTTGGCTATTATGATGCTGATTATGCAGGTGGCCATGATACCCGATGCTCAATTACTGGGTATATTTTTATCCTTCGATCTAAAGTAATTGCTTGGTGTAGCAAAAGACAACCAACAGTGTCTCTGTTAACCATAGAAGCAAAGCACCGAGCGACTTCAATTACAACTCAAAAAAGCACTTGGGTTATGCAATTATTGAAGGACTTGCGTCAGTTAGAGTATATTATCCCTTTGGTTGGCAGAGAATCCAGTTTTTCATACAAGAACTAAGCATATAGAGGTGCATTACCATTTTATAAGAAAGAAAGCCTTGCAAAGAGAAATTGAGTTAGAACATGTCAGAACAAAAAACCAAGCTACAAATTTGTTTACCAAAAGGTTTGGTTGGCAATAAGTTTGAAAATCTATCATTAGCTCAGTATAATGAAAAGAATAGAATTCAATGTTGAGAGGGAATAGAATAAATCTGACTTAGTAGTGTACATCATTAACATATTGTTGTTTATTAGTTATTTAAACTATCAGGTCATTTTCCACTTACTTTTTGATATCTAGTCCTTATCTTATCCTAGTCTTTAGGATTTGTGAGTTAGTGGATTTATTGCTTAATATTAGCAAGTGAAGAGAGAGACGTGAGATACTTACCATTGTGATCTATGATATATAAAGGCATTGAGTTGCACTAAATGAAACAAATCCTTTGAAAATTTTTCTCTTCAATTATTTAAGTAAGCTATTATATTATTTGAGTAAGCTATTAAGAACACTTTGTTTATTTTATTTATGGTTAAGCTTTTGTCCTCTGTGAGTTTTTATACTTGATTACTTCACTGTTTCATTTGAGAGCATCAGAGCTTTTATTTTCTATTAAAAGCTTTGCAACCTTTTCTCGTGAGATTGAGTTCTTTGTGAGCCATGTGGTTTCTTGATCATAAAAATTTGTATTATAAAATTAGAAACTTCCATACCTAAGTTATCTAATTAGATGGAAGCATGTTGAAAAATTTTAGCGTGATATTTTTTAAAAAATTAATTTAAGAATAAATCATATAAATATTTTTTAACGACAATTGTATTTATATACAGTTAAGTGATACATCAATATAAATAGATAATTGCTTATGGTAGTTAATTGCATAGGTTATGATATTTACAAGTTTTATTTTATATTTCCTTTTCTTTCAATTGATTCTTTATTTATCACTTTTAGTTTTAGGAATTTTTGTCTTTCTAATTATCAGATTTTGTCCTTTGATCTCTTTTAGAATCCATTAGTTTGAAATACTTCATTATTAACAATTATAAATAAACAATAAAATAACAACAAGTTTCAAATAATAATGCAACAGAATCGTTTGAATGAAAAGGATATATTTTTTAAGATAAAATTCGTTGACCTCGTGATTTGATATATTATTAATGTACTTCTCGATTTTTAAAAACTATCAACAATTTTATATGGTTTTGGTTTTATAACATCTGTCTCCTTGTCATCAACTTCTATTACAAACTTCAAACAACAAATTAAAGTTTTTAACAAAAAATTAATGATATGAAGAACGTATGTTATAAAATTAAAACTATAGAAGAATTATTGATAATTCTTAAAAGTTAAAATGTATGTTGATAACTTGCCGAACTCTAGAGGGTCCAATACATTTAACTTAAATTTTCTAATATAGATTCACACTAAACTTATTATTTAAAAAAATTTAGTGACAATCTTAACTCACAACTTCGGTTCAAATTAATGTTTGTTAGGATAGTTGTGTTGTACTGCTGTATTTTTTTAGCAAAGACTGATAAAGACCTGTTAATTTTGCAGATATGTAAATTGCAAAAAAGAAAAGAACTTAAAGATTTTTACTTGGTTCGATAGCTTCAATGCTATATACATATAAGGTTCCCACTGTTGTGGTTTCAACTAGTATGAAGAAGAGGAGAATAATTTACAGAGTTGAGTGTTTTTCTAAACACTTGCAAGAGTCTTTAACTCTCCTCGGACTCACTGGTAAGTACCCTAGCACACTCTCAAACTCTTCACTCTAATTCTTACACTCTCAGATATTAAATACAAATTGAAATGTGAATGATGAAGTCTCTGTGTATCTCTCTGTATATGTCTATTCTGATGCTTGTGATCTGTTCCTTTTATAGGTGATGAAGGGAGTGGCTTTCGGATGAGCTTGCATGAATTAGAAAAATGTCATGTGCCTGTAGGTGTAAGTCGACTTGTGTACTTTATGTAACTCGACTTATGCTTATACAGTACTATAAGTCGACTTGTACTCTCCTGTAAGTCGACTTACTCAGGTATAAGTCGACTTGTGTTCCTGTAAGTTGACTTGTGCAGTACTGTATGGATGTTAGAGTAGTGCCCTAAAGACAATCGCTTTTAGTGCGTTTTGTACAACTCTATGTACAGTCTTTATGAATAAATAAAGAAAGGCATATTTTATTAATTTGATGTTCATTATTTTTGAATTGATAGATATTGATCTATAAGCAAATTAATGAAGTCCGTGATATATGACATAGCATGAAGGAGATTATGATGTGATCATACTACTGA